>JAJONR010000748.1:0-144735 GCA_029582245.1 Solanum etuberosum
TAATTAATTGAAACATTTTGGCTATTTAATTAATTAAGTAAATAATTAAATAAACTTTGTCCAAAAATAATCTCTCGATCGATCATTTTGCCAAAGCCAAAGCCGAAGCCGAAGCCGAGGCCGAGGCCGAGCGAGCGACGACGGTGGCGCGAGGGGGGTCCCTCTTTCCAACTCTTTTAACAACTAATAGAAGTGTTTCTCTATTTAAACACTTCTATTTTTCTTTCCACCACCAATGAGGGAGAAATGCCTTTACTTAAAGCATAAGAGAATCTTTTTCAATTCCTCTTTTCATCTTCCCTCCATTTCCCATTAACTCTTGCTATACCCAACAGTCCCATGATACCCAGTGTTTGTTCTTTGATCTAGTCGCATTTTCCCAAAAGAATCTCGCAAAGATTCTATGCAACTGGTTTATCACATTCATTGGTGGGTTCATGTAAGATAATAGGTATACTGGCATTGATTGTAATACATATGTTATCAGTATGTATCTTCCTCCAAAAGTTAGCAGTTTGTTCTGCCATAAGCTCATTTTTTTCATCACCTTTTTGATCAATTACTCAAAATGGCTCTTGTTGGACCAGGTAGAAGGGGGATCCAGTGACTTCCTCTTTCCGGATATCTTCCACAATTTTAAGGAAATCTTTGTGCTTGTCCAGAAGTTGAGAAACTTAAATGGTTTATTATCTGCTCCTGTGATGCATTGCATATAACATGCATGGGTGCATGATCTAATCCCTATCTGATCAGGTGTTGTACCTCACTATTGGGGAGTAGCTATATGTATTCATAATTGCCAAACACCCTGTCAAACTTCTTGAAGATGCTATCTTCTTCAATTCTTCCATTCCACTATGTGTAGAAACTTCCTACGAATTTTAACTCATTGAGTGAGCAGGAGTTTATGCATGAGGCAAAATCTACTGTTTCCTGCAGATTTACAGGCAGTCCTCCCAGTTTCTATGAATCATCTAGGATAGTGTTGAAATCTCCACCTACCAACCAAGGGATGTGTGTTTGTTCTGCAATTCTCTCCAAGTATTCACATAGTTCGAGCCTGTCTAGTGCACTACATCTTGCATACACAGTAGTCACCTTGAAACACTCTGTCCCTCCCCTTAATTGATAAGTCATTGTTAACTATTGTATTGTATCTGTTGAACCTTTTTTGCTCCTAATTATCCTTCCAAAAAATCCATATCTTTGCTAAACTGTTGACCTTAGCATGCTGTAATCCCAGCTTCCTTTTGTAATTCTCCAGTTCATTTGGGTTTTGAAAGGGTTCTAGTAAAGCAATGTAAGAGTAATTGTTCCTCCTGTGTAGATCCAGTAATCTCCCAAATGAATCCTGAGTTCTTACTGATCTAATATTCCAAAATATGACCTTATTAATCATTATTCAGATGTAAATGAGGACCCTTTCTTACTCCTTGTATTTATTTGTGATTGTGCTGGATTTGGCTTAGTCACCTGCTTGTTTTTCCCTTTGAGTTTTCCAATCTGTCTTGGTGACAAATCTCCACTCTTGCTAACCTCCTCCACATTGTCCTCCATGCTTTCATCCTCTTCTGAGTTCTGCTTGTCCTTGATCTCTTGTTCTGACAGGATGTTGAGTTTAGGGATTTCCTCCCAACCTCCTTCATCAGTTTTTTGCTCTCCGTCTTTTGTTTGCTCCCTTAGTTCAACCTCTAGGGTTAATTCATTTTTCCCCTCCTCTATTGTCAAGTCCTCTTTTGCCCAATCTTCCTTTTCTGGTGTCATATCTGGATAACCTGAGTTTTGTGACTCTTCTTCATTGTCTGCAGCCTCTACATTCTTGATTCAACTTTGTGCATCCTCATTACTTTTGCTGCTAAACCCCTTTGGTGGTTCAGGCACTTTGTTTCCCTTTACAGTATTCTCTATGTTCTGATTTGACACTGATCTCGTAGATGCGGTGGTTTTGCACTAGAGGTCTTACATCACTTCTCCTTATTACCCTTTGTCCTCATGTGCTGTCGTAGGTTCTGTTGTTTTCCCCTTGTCATCCTTTTCTCCCTCCTTGTTGTCCTCCAGTGCCCCAAACTTATTGCTTGTAACTACCTCCATGGCCTTTGCTTGTGATCTGGGATTCCACTCCATTCTCCCTCGATATGGTTGTCTTCCTCTCTTGTGACCATTCTTCTTTTTTGCCCTTGAAAATCTGCCTTATCGCCCTGCTTTGCTTTTTCTTTGTCCTCTGTTGTGTCGCTGTCCCTTTTTCTTCTTCTCTGGTGTCTTTATTGACTTCTCCTGCATTTTCATATGGATATAGCTCCGGATGGATAACAAAACATTCCTTTTCATTGTGTCCCTGTAACTTACAAGTCTTACAGTATTTTGTCACATAATCATAGTTGATTGTCACCCATTTTTATTTGGTCTCTCCTGTTTTCCTAATCATTTCCACATTGATTCTCTTTGGGAAATCTCCCATCAGATCTACCTCCACTTTGACCCTTGCACAACTTGGTCTTGTTTTGTTCTGTGTGGCCAAATCTTCTTGTAGAGGTTTTCCAACTGCTGCTAATGAGAACATTGTCTCTGTCCTGAAGAAGTTTGGTGGCAGTGATGGGAACGAGATCCATGCTATTGCAATGGATGTTTCTTCCTCCGGATAGAATAGAGGATCCCATTTCAGTGTGCATATATGGTATGACCAGTGATTATGAGTGATATAAAATTGAGGTTTCGATAGTAGGTTCACATAATCGTCCAACCTTGTGGCCCTGATCAAAATGTATATGTTGCTTAGAAGTCCAATATTGACTTCCCCCCTTTAATTCACATTGCTTGGGTATTAGTCTTCGTAACTCCTAAATGTCCGGCCATACATATGAAAGTTTGATTGGAATTGGTTTGTATTGAGGCTGTGGTGGTTTGATAGTGTCAGCATACGTTGTTTTTGGTTAGTTTTCTGTTGGTGGTGTGTTTATTGATCCAGCCTCTACCGGTGGAGGCTGGCCAACGGCCAGCATGGCCATGGTTCTGATGTACATTGGCAGGTGTAGGGTTTGACGGTGGCTTGACTTTCAAGTTTATCTTCACATCTTGCTCCAAGAATCTTCTCTTTTCTGGTCAGTTCATTACCTCATTTCTTTCATTTACACTTAATTTAAAAACTAAAAAGAAAAAGATAAATCATTAATTTCTTTGGCTATTTCATCAAACATGCTTCCTTTTTTTCCTGTCTCTACGTTCATCACCATATTTCTTTGATATGAGATCACTAATATAGATGTAGGCTAAAAAAAAAATACACAAACAAAGAAGAATAGAGAGCAAAGGGACTGAGACTCTGTTGAGGCATCACAATCAATAAAAGCACCCTCAGAGCACAATCCTCCATCGTTTCTTCATAAACTTCTCGTCATTCAACTGCCATAGACCTCCTACAGATAAAAATCTATTAAAATTTGTAGAGAATAGATCATCACTGTCTAATCCTTGTATAGAAATTTCTAAAAAATTTGAATACTATATTCGTTATTTGACAGAAGACATAAAATCCTCAAGAACAAAATTAATTCTCTCAATACCGGCGAATTTTTTGAAGACATGCGGTGTTGAATTTGAGAAAAATAAAAACGGTTCAGTGATTTAAGTTGAAAGGGACTCTACAGGTTTTTTAAAAAACTATTGTATCAGTTATTTTTTTTAAATATAAAATTATTAACTTGCCACATAGTTTAATGATGCCTTATCTCTGTTTAATTTTTTAAAATTATCAAATCGGATCTCTTAAAATAATATTGTTTGTGTAATTTATTTTTTCTAACGCAGTTTTATATAAAACTAACATAATCCTCTAATAGGAACCTGACTCCCCATCCCCTGAACTCCACGTCCTAATTTTATAACTTTATTTCGAAACTTTAAAAAAATGTTATGTTAAATATAATACAATTTGCATACAATTTAGATATATTTTTTTATTTATTATGTTAAAAGAAATACAATTTGTGTAATATAATTTGTTTAATCTATTAATTTCTTATTAATCAGGTTTTATAGTTTGTGTTTGAGTGGGAATGCAATGGGGAGTTTTAAAACTGCCTATTTATATTTCTGTTTTTTTATTTAAATAAAGAATTTAAAGTTTTTTAAAATTTTAATTTTAAAACAGATCATTCAAATATTTAATTTAAAATTTTAATTTTATCTTTATATAAATTTTAAAATTTACAAAATGGTTATATCACATTAATTTTAAGTAATTATTTAATAAATATTAATTTTTAAAATTTTAGTTTCAATTTTAAAATGGCAATTCATTTTATTTTAATTATTAGACAATTTTTTTGTAAATCTTTTTAGTGTGAAGTTTCATATTTTTTTTATTTTATTGTAATATTATTTTTTCTTACTCTGTTTTTAGAGTATGTGTTTGAGTGGGAATGTAATGAGAAGTTCTAAAACTATCTATTTATATTCCTGTTTTATTTAAATAAAGAATTTAAAGTTTTTTAAAATTTTAGTTTTAAAATAGATTATTCAAATATTTAATTTTTAATTTTTATCTTAAATAAAAATTACGAATTTTAAATAATTTTAGTTAATTAAAATTACTGATTTTTAAAACTGATCCCACTATTTTGAAATAATTAACTACAATTACACGTGTCTTGTTTTTCCCGCAAAATACAATTTTGTAATATTTATTTTTAAAAGAATTATTTAATTGGTTACTATTTTTTTATTTCTTTTTGATTAATTTAAGATACATATGTAAAAGAATTTTAAATTAGTTTTCGAATTTTAAAATTGTTGAATTTTTGTAGTGCTGACATGTGTCATTTTATATAGCATGACACAAAAATTGAATATAGTTATCCCTTATTGAAATGCATATATTGTTTTATAAGTAATATTTTCAAGATTTAACAAAAGTTATCGAGTTTTATGCTTTTTGATATATTTAATGAAAATGATCTTTGTACCATGAAGTAGCATATGAAAAAAATAAGTTTCTTTTTTTACTCATAATTATCAGCAAGTCTTGGAAAGAACATAGCATTGCTGGCTACAAACCTCATAATTTATTGAGATAAAGTACTTTGGATATGTCTATCACCATTAATTTGTATTCATGGTTAAATTATACTCCATTTAAAAAAAAATATTTTTTACTTTAAAAATAAAAAATATTTTTTATTTCAAATTTCACAATGAAACATGATCAAACGACCACTAAAAATTCCATCAACAGAGTGCATAGAGAAGGAATGCGGGACCGCTATTAGCTATTGGCACAACCATGTTCTTTTTGTTCATTAAACACTAAAGCTACTTCACAATTCCCACAATAAGAATCAAGTTATACCAATTGAGTAATGCAACATGAAGTTGCATGAATTCTTCATCGTGACATTTCAATAACAGTTACAGGCTTACGACTCTCTCCTAGAAAAAGCTCAATTTTTGAAGAAATAAACTGAGATTTCTAGTTGAATCACATATATAAGAAAAAACAACACCAACACTCAACCCATAGAATAAATTTGAAATATATTGTAAAAAGTAACTTGTTGAACTTGAAATGAGAGAAACCCAGAAACTACTTACCCAGGAAATAAAATCAAAAACTTCAAAATTCATGGAAAAAAAAACAAAACAAAACATAACCCATTAGCAAAAGTTATGAAAATGCCCTATTAAAACTGATTGTATACCCCATAATTGAATATGGAAATCTATGAGAATAATGTTTCAAAACAATTTTTGTGGAATCTAAAATTATGGACATAAACATGGTTATCAAACTTTATCTACAATTATTATTGGTCTAAATATCGAATTGTTTAGATCTTTACCTGATTTTGACGGTCACACAATCAAATGCTTCCCAAAAAATTGTGTCACGCCCCAAGTCCCATTGAGATGAATAGACACCCGATGCCCTAAAGGCCCGAGAGAACCAATTTATAACTTATGCTTATCTTACATGCCACTATGATAATTATAAACCTGTGAGAGAATAGATAAAACTCACTAATAAATGGTCAACACAGATAGGCCCAAAATAGATGTACATGCTTGGTCGTTGAGGCCTTACTAGAAAACAAGACATCATTGTGCTTTATTACTTTAATATTAGTCTACAAAGCCTCTAAAAGATAGACACTTAGCTAAGGTCGGGACAGGACCCCACCATACCTTTAACTATAATAAAATATGAAATATACGTTAGAGACTCGACAAGCCCCAAATCAACATGGAGCTCACCAAAGGCAGCTGAGAATCCTGTTCTTATATTGGACAAATTCTATTATCTTTAATACTTGTACCTGTGGCATGAAACACAGTGTCCCTATGTAAGGCATAAAGTATCCATATGTAAAACAAGAGCTCAAGTAAAATTATGTATCAAAATATAAATGTATAGATAAGGATGAAAAACCACCTTTGCTTATTCTTTTGGGGTATTGAGTATATTGCATTCTTTGCTTTACTTTACTCTTCTTTTCTTTATAAACTTTGTAGAATTTGATACGATGACCAGCTGATCAGTGGTAGAAGAGGATGACCCATGCTAGGCATTTTAACCCTTGGGATGTTGTCCTCATACATATACAAATTAGGATCGGTCCATTCTAGGTATTATAACCTTTAAGCTGTCACCCGTAAATACATCACTTGGGATCGGCCCATGGTAGGTATTTTAACTCCTGAGCTACCACCTAGAAGTATATAACTTTGCTTTCAGGATTGACCCATGCAAGGCTTTCAGCCCATGATTTACCACCCATAATAATACAGATTTGCTTTATGTCTTTTCTTTAACCTTTTAGATTGTTCATAACTCCTTTGAAATTTGGGACTATAGACCAGGGATGTAAAAATGTGAATAAAAGACTTGAGGCATCAATAATGACGTAAGAAACAAATGTAACATCAATGTAGTAATACTTGAGAATTTACATGATACAATGAATCTTATTGGGCTAAAACATATTTAGAAATGAGCCATGAAGACACGCGACAAGTGAGAACATGAGGACATGTAAAAAATGAGTCATTAAGTGGTATAACACGTGAGCAAGTGATTCTACTAGCATATGGTTTATTTAAAACACATTTCAACATCTCAAATGGATGCATACATGCATTTAATAGAGACTATAACTCCTCAAATAGAGAGGTAAAGACTATATAAAATGATACAATAGCTAAACACTTAGTAGATGATGTCAAATGAAAGGGTGCATAAATATTTGAACTAATGAGGCACATGATCAAATCCAAAATAAGAAACACGTGTACATTCCACATAAAGACATATAAAATGTATAATGTAAAGAATATGTATCCGGCATATGAACACTCATAATATGTGTAATGTAGGATCTTATTGACTCAATAAATCCTCATTTGAATTAGAGGATAGCTCACGAAACTTACTCTTTAGAGTACCTTTTTCATACTAGTGCTTGAAAGTATAATCACGTCAATATAGGATAATAACACATATAAGAGTAGTTTGACACATTTGTAAAATCATGAACGGTAAGAGGATAATCCTTAACTACACTAGCGATTGTACACCGTCACAACGTATCTTTTACCATGATGATCACTTATAGATCTCAATTTATTGATACACAGAATATGAGACTTCATGCCAAAGAATATGAAATTGAATAGCGTTACATACCTTGCTGCACAACTTGTGTATTACAATTATTTAACCTCTTCTCCTTTTGATTATTTATCTACAATGAAATAAGTCATAAAACTATTATTAGTAGCTAATCAACCAATTTAGGTAACCCGATCTCCCCAAAACAGTAACAGCGAAGTAATTCCTGACTTATCAAATCAAGGGTGTTCTTTCCTCCCTTCTTCCTCTAATCATTATACTATACAACCTTCTTATAAAGTCCCCAGAAACTCGCAGACCTCATAACAAAAAATATTATAATAAAATTGTGGTAGGCATCAAGCTCCCATAACCCCCTCAATTAAGTGGTGTCACACCCTCCTTTTATAATTCATTATAACTCTACTCAACAATTCTATGAGGCCACCCACTGCCCAACCACAATACATATATACAATTCCTAAACAACCCCAAAATCATTCAGCACAACATGAAAATATTAAACTCATGGCTTCCAATCACCTTTCTGTGAATTCTTAATAATAATAAGTATAAAATTCTCCATACAAACCTACACATAAAGAGAGGGGAAAAATTGAGGCAGTAACTTACCTCAAATTCTGAAAATTTGTTCTCTTAAATTGTTCTCCTTCAAGAACTTAAACTTGCCTTAACACTATAACCAAATAAGAAGAGAAAAATCTCTTAATAATCAAGAAAAGATGGGCAGTCAACTTGGGGAAAGGTCTTCCCCATATTTTAAGCATGAACAACAAGAAATCCTAATCTTTCATGAAAGATCCAGCTAAACACATAAGATTTCTACTTATCTTGGCTGGAAATGAAGAGAGCTTCTTCAAGAACCATAAGAGAATTTTGAGGTGGCTGTTATAAGCTTTAAGAGAAAGGGAGAGTGCTGGAGCTAAAATAAGTTTTCTATGTAAGAATTAAGAGATAAATGAGCTAAAGATTACCCTTTAATTTTTGGCACTCCACCGCCTCTATCCTCTTCATTTTTAGCTACA
The DNA here is from genome assembly GCA_029582245.1 of Solanum etuberosum. Lineage (NCBI taxonomy): Eukaryota > Viridiplantae > Streptophyta > Magnoliopsida > Solanales > Solanaceae > Solanum > Solanum etuberosum. The sequence continues at coordinate 8,647 of JAJONR010000748.1, forward strand.
ATTTGCCAAGTAGGTGATCCATCTACTTGTCCATTTTTAAGCTGCTCAAATGTCAAACTAGGTGATGCACCTACTTCCCCTTTATTAAATCTATTTAGCTTAGCTAGGTGATACAACTACTTGCTTTTAAAAGTTGGTAAAAAATTCTATGTAGGTGATGCACCTACTTGTCACCTACTAGCTTAACTTAGTCAAGCAAGCACCTCACTTATTTTATACCATTTTCCACATCATAATCCCTTTACTTAAACTTAACACTCAACTCTAAATTTTAAGCTTAATTTTTCACCTTACTTCTCAAGCTTAAATACTTTCGTCAATACTAAATTAGTCGTATACATGTTGAAATGTATGGGGTGTTACATCATCCCCCCTTTGGATTATTCGACCTTGAATAAGGGATGTAGCTCAAAATAATGTCGACTCTATCATATCTCTAAAAATGTTTTCAGAATTTCCTTTGCAAATGAGACTATTCATAACATGCCAGCTGACTATATATACATATATAAATCTCACACGACATTTAAACAACTGAAGCATACAAAATAGTCAAATAAAATTAGGATCCTCTCGGTGACATATTTTCAGGTGAAACAATTCTATATGGTATAACTTGCCTTTATCTCTTTTTGTTTATACACTAGCTTGACGTGTAATTTTTTGAATATGTAATCCCAAGTATGAACTACACATTTGAACTTATGACGCATGACTAAAATATCAATGAACTGATGTTAACAAGTAATTAGGTGATCCTATTAATAAGTGAATAGATGCATGTGAACCTTATAATTAGGTAAGGAAGACAAGTGATGTCAAGATCTCATGAAATTTTTGGAACAATATGGATTCTTGAACTTTGTAGAGCTCTTCAATTCTCAAGTGGCCCTTTCAATCACTTTGACTCCTACACCACACTCTAACGGAAACTACATTCTTAACTTTGAACTTTCTAATATATTAGTGAAGGATAGACATTAGATCTTTCTCTAGTGACAAGTGCTCTATGAATTCAATATTACAATAAGTCTGCATAGACTGTGAAATACTGTGGTGTATGTAATTTAACTTTAAGTTAGCTCTACCTTAAGCCTCTTGTTAAATTCTCTGTATGTTAAGGCACAATACATCATGGGCACACCTCTCTTTCTTTCCAAATCTCATTAAGCCTTTAATAGGTGTACTTCGTAAAAACACACGATTGCCAATGTGATGCTCTAACTATGTTTTCCTCGCATCTTGATAGGGTACTATGCTTAGACATCCATCTACATGACGCATTGGTTATCTCCATTTGATTTCTCATAAATTAGAAGAACCTGAGTGCTTTAGAAGATATATGAATGAAGTTGAAAATTAATTAGATTAAAGCATAAAGGTTTTAAGAACCGATCAAGGACGTAAATATTTGTCAAAATAATTTAAAGAATTATGTACTGAAAAGGGTATTATCAGACAGTTAACTACTCCTTATACACCTCAACAAAATGGTGTAGCTAAATGAAGGAATAGAACATTATTGGATATGACTAGGTCGACAATGGTGCATGCAAATTTGTCTATCTCTTTTTGGGGAGATGCATTATTGATTGTGGCTTACATATTGAATAAAGTTCCCTCTAAATAAGTATATTCGACTTCTTATGAACTTTGTACTGGTCAAAATATGGCTTAAGTCATCGATAACCCCTTAAAGTTATCCGCATAATTCACTTAGACATCTTAATTAGGACTTGTACCTATTGAACATCTAAATTGTTCAAAACATGTACCTATTAAACACAAAATGCTGATATGACAAAAATTGTGTTTTGCGCTTCCCTGAAGCGCGTGAAAAGATTCAAAACAGTGTTTTTATATTTTTTTTTATATTTTTTCTTCTTTTATTGACACTTGGCACTATAATTGACTTAAAATCATTTCTTCTTCTTTGATTTACACTTTTTTCAAAAAAGAAAAGCACTTCACCCCCTACCACTCATCTTCTTCATAATTTAGTTTGCAAAACATTCTCCATTTTAGCTCCAACATTGTTTTTCTTTCTTTTTTATAAAAAAAATATATTATTTCTTCCAAATCTGAAGATAAATGAAAATCAACTATGAAGAAATCATACGATTCAGATTTGAAAGAAAGACTTTCTTTGTATGATTTATTTCAAATCTCATAAAAATAATGGAACAAATATGAAGAAGAAGAAAGAAGATAAATGATTTTTACGTATAAAAACAGTTCGCCGATATTTGTTTATCACAATTTTCAAACAAATAAATTTACTCAAATTCAAATACAAACCATTAAATTTATCAAAAATGATATTAAAAAATTTGAAAGAATTAATTTTTAAGCTATCAATTTCTTTTTGTCATCGATGTAGAAATGAATAACCGCCGGCAAAAATTGATTGTTAAAATTTGTTGGGTAGATTTCTATTGTGCGTATTGACCTGTACCCATGAGTTATTTGCCTATATGTGCCTGTAGATTGCTAATCTTGATTATGTTGGTTAGATTTTGAAATTGAACTAATATAAATGATGGGTTTGAACCTAATTTGATGTGGGTGAAGTTTGATTAACCCATTGTTGACCGAAATGCATGATTTTGCCCAATGACAGACAGAGAAACTACTTTCTTAAGGGCAATTCATAAATTCGAGTAATACATAGCAATATCTAGGGGAAGTCTGAGTACCCATGGGTAGATAAGCATATATGTGGGTGTAATGATGTCTAAAAACTAGTGTTTGTTGTGTATGTTGGGTTTATCTCTAAAAATTAGGCACTTGGCTGAACACTTTCTATTTGGCGTGCTTCTCTTAGCTCGCCAAGGAGGTTAGGTGAATTGCCAAATAAGCCCCAACTCGCCTTCTTTAGCATGTATGTGACCTTGGGTACTGTCCCATTCGGCGGGCTTGTATTAGTCCGCCGAACCCACTTGGCGAATCGTCGAGTAGGAGTAGACATCGTCTTTGATGCCTGTTTCTTTACAATTTGCACTGTCATTTTCGGGAGACGTTTCTTAGCCCACCAAAAATGATTATGTGAATCACCGAGTTGGAATTGACTCTATCTTTTATGCCTGATTCTTGAGATTGTTGCTACTGTCTGATTCGGTGAGCTCACCAATCCTGTTTGGCGATCCGCCTTCCCGTTAGGCGAGCCTCAGGATAATTTTTTCATCTCAGTTTTGAAGTGCATTGGATTTCAAATAATCTTCACCAATTCTATGCTTTAATGTGTGGTTTGCAGATTATGGCAAAGCAATAGGAAAACAAGTGGTAACATCAGATACAGAGTCAGATAGAGACTTCCCTCCTTGTCCTCCTCTAAAGAAACATAGGGGTATTTCTATAAATGATCCATCTGAGGCTCCTCGTCTTCAGCCGCCTATCACTCCACAAGAAGATACCCAAGAGAGGGTAGTACCTAAAAAGGGGGTGGTGAGGAAAAGGATAGAAATCAGCTCCCAACTGGTGTAGCCATCCTCCGCACAAGCACCTACTTCTAGAGTTCTCACAGTTATCACTCCAAGAGCCATCAATAGGCTCAAAGCTGTTGGAGATAACTATTCTTGAGGAGAGACTACTCTCCACAGATGGAGTCATGAGTGACTACCAAGCTATTTGGGAAAGTATTCAATTCCACGACCTTAAAGGGATCACAAAGCCAAGAAACCCCTACATTCCTTCTTGGGTGCGAGAGTTATACATAGCTTATGCTCAGGACCTACAAAATAAGTGGAAGGGTATAGTTTGAAAGCCGCTTGAAGAAGTGGAAGTACGCACCAAGAAAGTACAATATAATGTTGGGGCCATTAAAACTACACACTGGGGGTACCGACATTTCAATCGAACATGTATTCACTCCGGATGTGACTGATAACGCTCAACTACACTTCATCCGATTCTAAGTGTAGGCGGTCGCTAACAAGTATAAACCCAACTAAGAGTTGGGGTCGATCCCACATGGAGTGATACGATAAAGAATTTGATTAAGAAGTAAAATGGTGCTCTGATCGTTTGAAGATGTAGACATTTTCGCAACAAAAAAATAAATGACAATGTTTTGAAAATTAATGTCAAATGGGGGGATTTGGTAACCGAATTACAAATACTAAAAACGGGGGTAAACAAATAGAGAGGGCTTTTTGAGAGTGTGATAAATTGAATGCCAATTTTGCGTAAGGAGTGATTATTATTTACTAAAAGTCATTGAATCTCAGTGGGTAGTCTAGGCTTTGGGTGCAATAGCCATTTCTCAATCAACTATTACGAATCAAGCGATTTCTTCGAACCTCAACAAGAACAAAACAAATTAACAACCCATTACCTTAATCAATCTACTTTTTCAAGCTAGATTTGTAAGATTGCATTCAGACCCACTTTCTCAAGCTAAATCCGTAACAACACAATCACTACAATCATCAACTAATAATTTAACTCTAACACTTCTTTCTCACTCAAGCTTAGAGTACTAAACTAGAATTGCATTTACAACTACAATTCCTCAATTAAAACACAAACTATTAATTGAACCCACTTCAAATCAACAATAAAGTCACTAAATAACAACACCCATTAGCTAATTACTGCATTCAACTAAATAATCACACCCTCGAGAATGAGGTTTTTAGCTAAACATAATAAAGAACAAGAAATCGTTACCAACGAAGTTTTTCATCAGGTTGCGCAACAATCCACAAGTCTCCAAATGCTGAAATTGAAGATAAAAATCCAACAAACCTTAAATCTCTACTTAAAAGTGTAAAAATAATGCTTTAGAATGTTCAAGATCAAAAACCCAGAACTGGACAATGTGGGAACTCTTTTTCTTCCTTTGAAAATTACATTTATACGTTCCCAGAATTTCAGCATCATAGTCACTCGACGAAGTAAGTCGGGCTCAGCGACACGATCAGTGATGCGGCGAGTGTTCTCTTTCTCGCATTTTTTCTTGTCTTTTCACCAATTGCCCTATAACTTTGGCGAAGTAGGTCGGGCTCGCCGACCTAGTCAGCGACTGATGAGTCAGGAATTTCGACTCATTTAGGGCTTAATATTTAAGGAATTAGTGTCCTCAATGCCTATTTTATGCTCATAACTGATGTTAAAATATTAATTTACAGCAATGAAGGCAAAATAGAAAGGAAAGGACATTACAAGGAAAATAGGAGTGAAAAAGCTGAAAAAGTTGAAGGAAAGCAAGGCTGCTACTTGCCAAAGCTACTCGGCGAGTCGCCGAGTGGACCTTCAGCTCGCCCAAAGTTCCCGCAGGCCAACCCATGGACAAGACCAACTCGGCGAGCATATTTATGGTTCGGTGACGTGCCAAATGGATCGGCGATGTCGATATCGATCGCCTAAAGTTACAGAAAAGTAATGGTGAAAGGCCAAGCCAAGAAGGCGATGGAAAGGAACAATTGGCGTATCACCGACTAGGTCAGTGATGCCCGACTTACTTCACCGAGTGATTCGATGCTGAAATTCTGGGAACGTATATAGAGTTCCCACATTGTCCAGTTATGGGTTTTTGATCTTCAACATTCTAAACATTATTCTTACGATTTTTGAGTAGAGATTTAGGTTTTGTTTAATTTTTAGCTTCAATTTGAGCATTTGGAGACTTGTGGATTGTTGCCCAATCTGATGGAAAATATAGTTGGTAACAATTTCTTGTTCTTTATTATGTTTAGCTAAAACCCTCATTCTTGGGGTGTGATTATGTAGTTGAATGTTTCAGTTAGCTTATGGGTGTTAATATTTCTTCGTAATCGAATTATTTACCGTATCACTCCCTGTGGGATCGACCCCAACTCTTAGTTGGGTTTATACTTGTTAGCGACCACCTACACTTAGAATCTGATGAAGTGTAGTTGAGCGTTATTAAAAATGGGGCCGTTACCGGGGAGTGGTGTTTATAATTCTTTTATTGAAGTTTAGTTGTGAACTGATTTTTTGTAGTTGAATAAACTTATTTATGTTCTTTATTGGCTACTCTTAAACAGACGAAGAGATGAGTGTTAATGAGAGCAATGGTAGCCAACTTGGGAACAACGATGACATCGGTAATTTGTACGATGTCAATAAAGATTAGTTGGGAAGTGCGGGTGCTATTTGATTGCCTCCAGTTGTGGGTAATGTGGTGTTTCATGTGACCAGCACTATGTTGCAACTGTTGCAAATGAAGGGTCTCTTTGGAGGTTTTGCGAATGAGGACCCTCATGACCACATCCGAAACTTTGTGGATGTGTGTGGGCCATTTTATTTCAAGAACATCACTCAGGAGTCGGTCCGACTTCGTTTGTTTCCCTTTTCTCTAATGGGGGAGGGAACAAAGTGGTTGGTCGATTTACCAAGGGAATCAATCACTTCTTGGGAGGATATCATTGATGCGTTTTATGTAAGGTTTTTCCCTCCCTCGAAGATGGTGAAGTTGAGGGAATATATTCAGAACTTTAAGCGTGTGGATGGTGAAACTATTGATGAGACATGGTTGAGGTTTCAGAAGTTGCTGCTTCAATGTCTGACCCAAGGACTACCGAACAATGTGTTGTTACAATATTTCTACCAGAGCCTTGACTTAGTCAACAAAGGTGTGGCAGACCATCTCGTTCGTGGAGGAATCATGGAACAACCGTTTGACATAGCATCTACCCTTCTTGACGAGATGACCAAAATCAATCGTGCTTGGTACACTAGGGAAGATCAAGTGTCTCCTTTGAACTTTGGGATGACAAAGGAACAAATGGAAAAAACCAAGAACGAGATGAAAACATGGCCAATATGATGACCCTAATGGACCTATTGACGAAACAAGTCATGGGAAGTGGTTCTAAGGCTGTGAATGTGGTCGGAGTTAGTGGAGTGAATCCTGATGAAGCTCAGTTTGAGGCCATGAACAATGAAGAAGTACACTTCTTAACAAATCAGGCAGGAGGTTTCGGTCCGAACTATCCAAGGCCGGTCAAAAATCAAGGTTGGAACAGGGATCGTGTTGACAGTTGGAGAGACTGATATAGGGATTGGTGTGACCGTGGTACGAATTGAAGAGAGCGGGATGACGACAAAGAAAGATATGTACCTCCCCATGAGCATCAAAAGCCAAAAGAGCCAAGGGTTGATCTTGAAAATTTCCGTACAGAAGATATGCTTGCTCACATTCTGAACAAAGTGGAAGGATCGGACAAGGTGCTAAAGGAAATGAAAGATGACGTCTCTTCTCTGAACCAAACAGTTACTTCTTATTCGGTGTCTATTAAGCAGTTGGAAACACATATGGGTCAAATCTCTACTCATTTGAATCCAAGATCAAAAGGAGGTTTATCGAGCGATACCATGGTTAACCCAAAGAATGAAGCTTGAAGGCGTGTCTTCGTCGTGCCACGATGTTAAATAAGGCGCTTCTTGGGAGGCAACCAAAGTTTTAGTTTTTACTTTTATTGTTTGAATAACGGTTGTTAGATGTGCAGGTTGAAAATTCGAAATTTGGGAGAAAGGGACAATTGGGCGAGCTTCAGGTACCATTTGGTGAATCGCCAAGAGGGTCGGTGAGCCTGATATGAATCGCCTTTTTTACCAACCAAAGGGTTGGAGTTGTTGTAATATCGGCGAACAAAAGTGCCATTCGGCGTATCTCCTACTGGGTCGGTGACATAAGTAACATCGTCGAACGAGGCGCGAACTGAAGGGTAAAAAGGGTTTTCTAACCATTTTAAATTGAAAACTCCCTTTTATTTTGCATTTTTCGACTCTTTCACTCTTACACTTCCAATTTAGATCTTATTTTGCTTGATATTTTCGCGTGGGTATCATTGCTTGGTGGAAATTTGCGTTTGCTTTCGTATTTGCTCGCTTGATTTTTGTGTCTGTCTGCTTTTGAGGTTGGTATCGCGAACTTGATTTGATTTCTAGCCATGTGGTATGCATGCTCGTATTATTGTTAGATCTATTGCATGATCTTGTGTATTTGGTTGATTTTGAACTATGGGCTATGATATTATCGTGTTAAATTTTGTGTTTTCGCCCCTATTTGCTGAATTCCGTGTTTAAATTACTTGAAATTGCGGGTGTGTAGTTGTAACATATTGGGTCTGGTGTGGGTGAAGTCTAAGTAACCCACATTGTATCGATCAACTGAATTTGTCCAATGATAGAGCGGGTGATGTCATTCTTAAGGGCAAAAGATATTGATTGGTTAATTTTAGATAAAATGGGGGAAGTCTGAGTACCCCGGGGTTGGTAGTGATATGGGCTAGGTGTTGATTGCATAGAATAGGGCTTTCATTTTGTTCTCGTAGGTTGTGTATTGAAAATTGGAAGTAGGGGTAGAAATCAAGAATGAGAGGCAGTTCGGCGAGCTTAGTCGAGCTCGCCGACTGACTTGGCGGTTCGCCAAATATCTTTGTGATCACCCTTTTTACCCTGAAAGTTAGATGTTAGCTTCTGTAGGTGATACGCATGTGCTCACCAAGTTTACTCGGCGACTCGCCGAATTCCCTTTTAATCGCCCTTTGTCAGCCCAGTTTTATGAAATTCATTCTGTTAGATTCGGCGAGCTACCCTTGGCTCGCCGATCGAGTTCGGTGATTCACCGATTGACCCTGGGCCTCGTCGACTTGTGCTGAATTCAGTTCATTTTAGTTATGTGACTTTCGGTGAGTCCTTCAAGGCTCGCCGAATGAGTTCGCCGACTCACCGAACTAGTTGTCAGTTTTTGCTGCAAATTTATAAAAATTGATATTTCAATGACCTGTTTCTGATACATTTGTTCGATATGTGGTGTTTTCTAGATATGGCCAGATCTAAAGTACCCAGAAGGAACCAACCACCCCGAAAGAGATCATGAGGAGTGGTTATTTCTGAGGAGGCTTCCCCTCCACGATCAACACGACCCAAACTTACTCCAACAGGGGGAAAGGGTACGGATAAAGGGAAGGGTCCTACGGAGCCGAGTCCGACTAATTCCAGCTCCGATAGCATGGGCATAGACTCCACCCACTTCACCACTTTGGAATCTGATCGTGAGGACAATTCGGGGTCTAGATCGCTGGCTTCTACATCAGAACCAGAGGATGACCAAACCCTTCAGCGGAGATGAGCTGAGATGCGCTCTAAAGCGCTTCATGATCTGGCCAGGCTTCCGGTCACTCCTCCACCTCCTCGACCTCCAGCATAGACTGCTGAGCAACCACCACCAGTGCGTGCCCCCGGTACAAGCACCTTCACTGCGCTCGATTAATAGATTAAAGGCTGTCGGGTTGCGCACAATTTTGGAAGAGAACAGGTTGTCCACTGATGGGGTAGTGGACATATATCCATATGTGTGGGACACCATTCGGTTCCACAAATTCGAGCGATTTACACAGACTTGAGGCTCATACATACCTTTTTGGGTTTGGGAGTTCTACAAAGAGTACGGGAAGGTGGTCCCGAAGGGTAAGAAGAAAGCTAGTTCGTTTACACCTGCTGACCATGTAGTAGTCCGAGGAAAGAGGGTGAAGTGCAGCAGTTCGGACATAAATAAGGCATTGGGGTGCACCGTCAATGTGATACATTTCCTGGCGGATAAAATTCATAAGAAGAACTTGGACGACCTTAAGGGGTGCTTGGCCCCATTGATTTCCTACATTACACCACCATGGATCGTGCCAAGGGTCCAGATTGAGAAGAAGGGCCTGAATGTAGCTGCGTAGTACTGGTTCGACTTTATTAGCAGCACACTGATGACATCCCAGAATAAGTCCATACTCCGGCATCCGAAGGCAACTATATTGGGTTCTATTATTGACCGGGATAGACTAAATCTCGGGCTGATCATTGAGCAGGAGATGGCCATGAGGGACAAGCAGAGCCAGACATCGCTCCCTTTCTCAATGCTGATCACGGGGTTGTGCCGGCGTGATCGAGTGCCCTTTGTGGCAAAGATGGATCTGGAAGTGACTCCCACTTCCTCTACTGACATCCAGAAGATTGAGGTTGAGTACAGCAGGGACGAAGCTGAGTGGAGGAGAGCAGCGCTGGTGGACACATCCCCGAGTGTCGATGTAGATAAGCTGGAGGCAGATACAACTCCTCCCACTTAGGCCGGTGAGCCTTCAGGTACTCCTAGTACTACTACTATTGCTCCTTCTTCGTCTGCTGCTACTGCCTCCCGCCCATCGTTGACACAGGCAATGCTCTACAAGGTGGTCTATCTATCCCATTCTGCTGATGTACGTGCTTCTCAGGTCGAGGCAACTGTCCCCAAACTGATTGAGCGAGCTATTTATACTGCCCTAGACCCTATCCGAGATGAGTTACGAGAGCACCGGGAGTTGATCACCATACATGGCCTAGTCTTGGACACCCTCACGGTACGAGTTGAGGCATGTGAGTAGGGAGGTCGCCAGTCCGTTGATGTTACAGCCTTAAGAGCCTATGTTGCTGGATTGAGACGTCACGTTGATGAGCTCAAATCCACTGATTTTTCTATGTTGTTCGGCACTGTGGACCTTCCCGAGGTTCTGAGTATAAAAATGCTAGCTATTTCTGAGATCCGTCCGACCACTGCGATCAGAGATGCTGCTATAGCTGATGATGCTTCTGAGTCGGACGCTCCTGCGACTAATGAGGAGGAGCTTGAAACCTGTGATGTGGCTGTGTATGATGATCTTGAGGATCTACAGGGTGCGATGGTGCAGACGGCTATGAAGGCGTCTCTTTGGGACACCTCGATGATTGGCTCCAGTGGAGCAGAGGTTGTTGGTGGAGATGAGCTGAGCACTGATGCCCAGATTGAGAGATCCCCAGATGTGCAGTGTTCACCTCCGGCATAGCCTGAAGGGGGATCTTGACTCTCTTATTATTTTACTTTTGAGACAGTTATTTTATTTTACATTGAGGACAATGTTAGGTTTTTTTTGGTGGGGTGAGGTATCTTCATACCTATCCCCTTGGGTTGTATTTATCTTGTGTTGGATGCTTATTTTTTGTGACTCTTGGTTTTTGGTTTTTAATGTGAATGTTGGTTTTTGATCCAAATTAAAATTCGTCTCTTGATTTTTGTGTTTGTAAATATGTGGCTGTTCTATTGCATATTTGAGTATCGGTTGTGATCAATACCGATGACTTGAATAGTGCTCTTGATTCAACGATATGTTTGTGCAATTCCAATGAGGAAAATTTGAGTTGCATAAGTCATCTGTGAACTCTTAGCATCTCATTGTGACTAGCCAATTGTTGAAATGAGTCTTGTGATGATCGTTGCACGCGAGCTCAATTTGTAGTGTCTCGATCGATGATTGTGTTGAATGCCGTGTATGGTGAGATTTTCTTGAAATATGTGATTGGTGATACCTAGAATTTTCCCCGTTGGTCCAATTGAATAATGTAGGAGAATGAAAGATATGATCTTAGGCACAAATTTTGGAGAGTGAACGAAATGGCTATTATGCCTTTTTTGTGACCACCTTGTGAGAGTTTGAACCTAGCTTGGCACCATTTGAGCCTAACCTTTTATTTGGAGGAAACATGAACACATTTGACCTCTTTCTTCCCTACCTAAAACCTTCATGAAGCATTGGTCCGTTAGCCTAAGTTTGGGGTGTGGTGAAAGTCAAGAAGTGTGTGAAAGTTCACCCGTGAAGGATGGTGTTGAAAAAGATGGAAACCCTCCATATAAAAAATAGAGAAAGAAAAGAAAAAAAAGTAATTGAAAAAGAATGTTGCAATGAAACTTGTGCATGGATGATAACGCTCAACTACACTTCATCAAATTTTAAGTGTAGGTGATCACAATCTAGTATAAGCCCAACGAAGAGTTGGGGTCGATCCCACAAGGAGTGATACGATAGAGAATTCAATTACGAAGTAAAAGACATTTTCTAATCGGTTGTAGGAATATAAATTATCGAGACCATTAAAGTAAATTATAGGGGTAGACAACTAGTGTCAAATGGGGGGATTAGGATTGTCAATTAACTGCTACTAAAACAGGGGAGTAATCAAGTAGAAAGGAATCCTTGAGGATGTGATCGATTAATTTCCAATTTCGCTATACGGGTGATTACTAATTACCGAAAGTCACTGAATCATAGTGGGTAGGCTAGAATTTAGATGTAATAGCCATCTCTCGATCAACTATCATGAATCAAGCAAGTTCTCTCGAACCTCGACTAGCATCACAATTATAAATAGCCCAAAACCTCAGTTTACCTACTCTCTCGAGCTAGATAGGTAGGATCGAATTAAGATTCACTCTCTCGAGCTGAATCCACAATAACCCAATCACTATAATTATCAATTGATAACCTTATTTCTAAAACCTCATTCTCAAGCAAGCATAGAGTACTAGACTAGAACTGCATTTGCAACTTCAATTCATGAGTTAAGACTCAATTATCAATCGAACCCACTTCAAAACAACAATTAAATCAGTAATTACTAACACCCATAAGCTAATTAAGATAATTAATCACATAATCACACCCCCAAGAATGGGGGTTTTATCCACACATTATAAAAATCAGGAAAATATTACCAACTATGTTTTCCATTAGCTAGGTAACAAAATCCAAGTCTTCACAATGCTTCAAATTAACTTAGAATCGAAACCCAACTTCAAATTATATTCAAAAACTCTAAAATCAGTGTTTAGGACAAACAACTCAAGGTAAAAACTTTCAAACACTCAGAACAGTTGATCAAAATTTTGAAACTCCTGAAATCTTTTAAAATTTCGCATTTATACTCTCCGAGATTTTTAGATTTTTGACCAATTGGGAGAGTTAGTCGAGCATCGCTGACCAGGTCGGCGATGCGCCAAGTGTCCGTCTCCATCGCCGTCTTGACTTGCCTCTTCACCATTCAGGCTCTGTAACTTTATGTGATCAAAATATTTTTCGCCGATCCATTCGACGGTTCGACGAAGGTCCATCTCCATCTCCAAGTTGGCTTTTCCCTAGGGCTGGTACGCTGTAACTTTTGGAGAGCTGAAGTACCACTCGGCGAGTCACCGAGTGGTCTTGGTAATCATCAACTTTCCTTATCTTTTGCCTTTTCAGCTTTTCCGCTCCTTTTTGCCCGGTAATGTCCTTGCCTTGTTCTTTTGCCTTCATAGCTGCAAATTAGCATTTAAACATCAGTTTAGAGCACAAAATAGGCATCGAGGACACTAATACTATGAATAATAAGCCCAAAATGAGTCAAAATCCCAGACTCATCAACACCCCCAACTTAAACTTTTGCTTGTCCTCAAGTAAAACACAAGATCAATTAGTTCAACAAGGATGTCTACAAACAGTGCTACTCAAGACTCAACATGGATGCACACAAGAGGTTCACACTACTCATGCAATGTTCAATTGTACAGTCTAAGTTTCAAACTGTGACTAACCATTATCAAATAGAACTCAAGCTCACAATGCTTGCTTCAAATGCAAGTTCAAGCTCAACAAAAGCATTCAAATGCCCTCACACCATGAATGATTCCATGTTCCCACCAAACTCATCAGATTTCCAAAATTTCAGAATCAAACGCAACTCTCACACTCCCAAAGATAAACACATGCATGACTCTACCCATAGGCTTGCCCTTATTTTCCAATCAATATTACTTTCAGCTCACTCAAGATCACAAAGGTCTTTCAAGACTTGTAACGGGGCTGAGGGTAAAGGTATGATCATTTTGGTTTAGTGACTTCTACCTTCATGAAGCATGGTCTGCATTCACTTTTTCTCCTTCTCTTTCACACTTTATGATTTTCATAATCCACTCTATGTTCTTTTAAGCATGACTCATTGGATACCCCATTTCTTTTGTCCATTTCACAAACTTTATTTCAACAATTCTTTTCTTTTTCAATCTTTTTCTACTTTCACATTTCTCTTTTCTCTCTTTTTTTTTACATGGAGGGGTTCCATTTTTTCAACAAGATCCTTCAAGGGCGTATTTCTCAAACTTCTTTACTTTCCTCCTTTTTCACCACACCTCCAACTTAGGCTTTTGGCCTAAGTTGGCTATTCAAACGAACCAATGCTTCATGAAGGTTATAGGTGATGGGGCAAAGAGGTCAAAGTTGTTCAAGTTTCATCCAAAGAAAAGGGTGGGCTCAAATGGTGCCAAGATAGGTTCACACTCTCACAAGGTGGTCACAAAGAGGTATGATAGCAATTTTGGTTCACTCTTCACAAATTGTGCCTAAGATCATCTCTATTGTTCGCTTACATTAGTCAATTGGACTAACCAGGAATGTTATAGGTATTACCAAGCACATATTTCAAGAAAATCTCACCACACATGACATTCAACACAATCATCAAACAAGACTCTACAATTTTCAGCTAGCGTGCAACGATCATCACAAGGTTCAACTCAACAACCGACTAGTCACAATGAGATGCTAGGAGTTCACATATGACTTATGTAACTCAATTTTCCTCATTAGAGCCGTACACACATATCGTTCAATCGAGAGCACTATTCAATCATCGTTATTGATCACAACCGACACTCAAAATTTCAAGAGAACAACCACATTCACCCACATCAAGAGGTGACAATTTTTAACTCGGTTCAAAACCAACAGTTGCATTAAAACAATGGATCATAAACAATATATTCCAACAAAAAACAATATTCACACAAACACCAAAATAACAAAAATATCCATAAAACAATCCAGAAGAGGTAGGTATGGAAATACGTCACCCCGCCAAACTAAACTAGCAGTTGTCCTCAAAAGCCAATAAATAAAAAGTATAAATAAGAAACCGAAAGAGAGTCAAAAATACTCCTGCCCGGCTAAGCCTGGGTGAACTCTGCATGTCTGTCACTCCGTCTGTCTGGGCATTAGTGCCTGGCTCTATATCATCCTTCGCTCCACTAGAGCCCACCATAAAAGTGTCCCTCAAAGATGCCTCCACAGTTGTCTAAACCATATCTCCCTCGAGGTCCTCTAAATCCTCATAGACCGCTACATCTCTAACACCAGCTCCTCCTCATCGGTCTCGGCCTCGGACTCAGCATCTGCATCATCCCTAGCAACATCTTCGGTCGTAGTAGCTGGAGGAATCTCAGAACTGGCTGGGAAATCTCTACTTGGAACCTCCGAAAGATCCTTAGTGCCAAAGAACATCGACAGATCAGTTGATTTCAGCTCATCCACATCGCGTCGTAGCCCTATAATATCAGCCTCCAAGGCCATCACATCCTCAGAAACACCCCGGACCTGCTCACAAGCCTCTACTCTCACAGTGAGGGCATTTAGTGCAAATCTATTGGCCTCAATCATCTCCCGGTGCTCTCTCAACTCAGCCCTGATAGGGGCTAAGGCAGCAACAATCACCCTCTCAATCAGCTCAGGCACATCGTCCTCTACCCGAGAGGCACGAACATCAGAAGACTGGGCCAGGTGGCCCATCTTATATAACATCGCCTGGGTAATCGGGGGTCGGGAAGAGGCAGCAACATCATCATCAGTAGGAGGGGGAGCAGTAGTAGAACTAGAAGGAACATAAGTCAATGTGCCAGGGGTACCTGTAGGCTCAATGGCCTGATGGGGAAGGATTGGCTCTGTCGGCAATATCTCTACATCAACTACCGGGGAAGTATCCGCCGGTGCAGCTCTCCTCCTATCAGCCTCATCCCTCATGTAATCGGCCTCTATCCTCCGTATGTAGAGGAAGTGGGAGTCACTTCCACATCTGTCTTAGCAATCAAAGCAAAACGCGACCACTTGCACAACTCTGTAATCAGGAATGGGAATGGGAGAAAGGTCTGGCTCTGCTTGGCCCTCATGGCCATCTCCTGCTCTATGATCAGACCAAGATTTAGGCTCTTCTAATCCATGATACAACCCAACAAAGCAGCCTTCAGATGCCTGAGTATCGACTCATTCTGTGATGGCATCAATGTGCTGATGATGAACCCAAACCAATATCTGGACTCCACATTTAGGTCCTTCTTCTCTATCGGTACACCTGCCTCAATCCACCGCGGTGTCATATCAGAGATCAATGGTGCCAACCAACCCTTCAAGTCATCAATGGTCTTCTTCTGTATCTGGCCCGTCAGGTAATGGATCACGTTCACTGTACAACCAAGCACCTCATTGATGTCGATGCTGCTGCATTTTACCTTCCGGCCCTACACCGCTACATGGTCTACTGGCTTGAATGATCTGGCCTTCTTCTTTCCTTTTGGGACAAGCTTCCCATACTCGGCATAAAACTCTCGGACCCAAGTAGGAATATAGATGCCTGATGAGTCCTAGATTTGGACTCATTTGGGGCTTTGTGTATATAGATTTAGTGTCCTCAAATGCTTAATTTGTGCCATAAACTGATGCTAAAGCCTTGATTTTAAGGCATATGAATTGAGGAGCAAAGCAGGGACACTAACAGGCAAAAAGGAACAAAACAAATTGAAGAAGTGAAGAAAGGAGAGCCTGATGATTCCCAAGAGCACTCGGTGAAACGCCGAGTGGACATTTTGACCGCCTAAAGTTCCAGTGTGCTAGGTCTGAGAGAAGAAATCAAGTCGGCAAAAGAAAAAGGGCAGTCGGTGAATCGCCGAGCAGTTCCGCGATGCCAAGAGTGATTCCCTAAAGTTACAAGACTTGAGGATGCTGAGAGCTAATGCAAAAAGGCGACATAAGAGAGAAAAGGGTGGTCCACCGAACGACTCAGCGAACCCGACTTATATCGCCCAATGGCCTTTTGTGGCTAATTTTTGGCAACTATAAATAGAATTTTGAACTGTAAATTGAAGAGTTCTTTTTAGTTTTTAATTTCTTTTAACTGTAGAACAATTTTCTCTGGAGTTTTGGGAGAGTTTCTTAGTAGACTTGAAAATTTTTTGAGATTCAATTTGGAAATTTTGCAAGTGGGTTTCAAATTTTCTTCAAATTGAAGCATTGTAAAGGCTTAATTACTATTACCCAGTTGATGGCTGATCGATTTGGTAACCATTTTTATTCTTTTATGATGTTTGGCTAAAACTCCAATTCTTGTGGTGTGATCATGTGATTATGGGTTGAATTAGTTTATGGGTGTTGTTAATTACTAGTTTAAATGCTATATTGAAGTGGGTTTAATCATTAGCTGAGGTTTAATTTATGAATTATAGTTGCAAATGCAGTTCTAATTTTTTCTTCTTAGCTTGCTCGAGAGAGAGGTTTTTGAACCAAAGCTTTTGATTAATGGTTTGTAGGTATTGGGTTGATTTGGGTTCAGCTCGAGAGAGTGAATCCTAAACCCAATCCTACCCATCTTACTCGAGAGAGAAGATGTACTAAGGTTATGGGCTGTTCTTAATTGCTATGCTTGTTGATGTTCGAGAGAAATCACTTGAAGCGGAATAGTTGTTCGAGAGAAAACTATTTCAATTATAGTCTAGCCTACCCACTGATATTTAGCTATTTACTAGTAGTTTCAATTACCCATATATCAAAATTTGCCTATAATTGATCACATCCCGAGAATTCCTCTCCTTACTGTTATCTCAAATTGTTTGTGACTGCATTGTAGTTGATAATTGCAACTCAAAAACCCCCATCTGACATTTAATGTCACTCCTTTGATTTGTTTCATGTTTTTTTCGATAATTTCTATTCCTATATCTAGTTATATCACATTTGTACTTCTTAATTGAACTTTAAACACATACCGCTCCCTATGGGATTCGACCCTAACTCATTTTTTGGTTTTATACTGCTTAACGATCGTTTACACCTAGAATTGGATGAGGTGTGCTTGAAATGTTAATCAGAGCCTCGGGACTTTGTGAAAATTTCGAACTTGTGGAACTTGATAGTGTTCCACACCTCTAGGTACCGGTCTACAACACCATTTTTAGACAACCGCTTCTCCTCTAATATGGTCCTCAAACCCTCGGCCTTCAGTCTATTCAATGACCGGGGTGGGGGTGCCTGAACTTATGGCATCGGAGGAACCTGCTCAACAATCAGAGCTGGAGGTGGAGGAGTAGGTGGCACTGGGATCCTAGATGGATCATGTATGGACTTGGAGCGTAGCTCCACTCTCCTAGTCTTGAGAGTTTGATAATCTTCCGGCTCAGATGCGGAGACCGGTGATCTATCTCCTGAGTGGCCCTCACCATCTGACTCGGATGTGGTGAGGTGGGTGGCATAGAAACCCTTACTATCGGAGCTCTCCACCTCTGTCGTTGGCACCATGGGCTCCTTCCCTTTGCCTTTCCCCCCTTCTGAAGGAAGTTTTTCTTGTGTATTTCAGGAGGGTGCAGCCTGCTCATTAATGACAATGCCTCTAGCCCGCTTGCGGGTGGTTGGTTTCTTCCCGGTACCTTAGGTCTAGCCATTCCTGCAAAAAACAAAACCAAATACGTTAGACTTAATATGAAAATTTTTAGAATTGTAAAACTTCACAGGAAAGCTCACCAAATAGTTCGGCGAGTCGCCGAACCCAATTGGCGAGCCAAGTCGGGCTCGCCAAAAGTTCCAGAATATAATTGCTCAGAAATCAGCACATGTCGGCAATGTCCAGAGCATTTCGGCGAATCGCTAACACCATTCAGTGAACTAAAAGTAGCTCGCCGAATGTTAAGAACATTTACTAAAATTGGGGCGTAGAAGGGTGATCTAAATGAGCATTTGTGACTTTGCGAGTCACCGAGTGAACTCGGTGAGCTCAGGCGTATCGCCGAATGTTATAGAATGATTTCCATAATTTTGAAGGATAAAAAGGTGATCCAAGGATCTTTAGGGGAACCGTCGAACCATTCAGCGAGCTCGACCCAGCTCGCCGAATAGTCCAACGTGCCAGATTTTGACCCTGACCTTCAATTTCTAGCCCGCAGCCCACGAGAACAAAATTAAGAACCTATTCTATGTAATTAAGCCCAGACCCAATACATTAATGACTTTGGGGTACTCAGACGTTCCCCAATTTGTCAAAAATTAACCAATCGACGTCTTTTGCCCTTAAGAATGACGTCACCCACTCTATCATTGGGCCAAATCAGTCAATCGAAACAATTGAGGTTACTTAGACTTCAGCCATACTAGACCCACAAATTAATCTACTCAACCCACGATTTATATCATGCAAACTCACGGGGTTTCACAATTAAAGGCTAAAAATATGAAATGAACCACGACAAGGGCATACATTACCAACAAAAAATCAAACAATCATTACTACTCACATACAACGACAAGGCAACGATCATACATTTGAATTTACCAAAATTTAAAGGCAGGGTTCGGATAACCAACCTCAATATCGAGTAGGTGAGTGCTAGGATATAGAATCGAAGCAAAATGCACCAAAGTCAAACCCTGAGCAATTGATCCAACACAAAAATATACAAAGAACAAGTACGAAAATATAAAATGTGGTTGTAAAAGTGTAAAAGTCGGAAAATAGGAAATGAGGGAGGTTTTTTTGAATTTAAAATGGTTCAGCCCTTCTTGACTCTTCAGTTCGCGCGCTAGTCGGCGATGGTCACTTATGTCGCCGACCCATTCGGTGATGCGCCGAATGTCTCTTTAGCCTACTGAGTTTTACAGAACCTCAAGCTAACTAGTTGGTTCAAACGGCGATCCAAGTCGGGCTCGCCGACCTGTTCAGCGAATTGCCGACTGGTACTTGGGCTGGCCTAATTGCTCCTTTTCCTAAAATTTCAAATTTTTGACCTGCACATTCAACACCCGTTATTCAAACAACAATAAAAAAAGCTAAAAACTTGGGTTGCCTACCAAGAAGAGCCTTATTTAACGTCGTGGCACGACGTGGATACGATTTCAAGGTTCATTCTTTGGGTTAACCAAGGTATCACTTGGTAGACCCCCTTTTGGCCTTGGATTCAAATGAGATGATATCTGGCCCATCTGCATTTCCAGCTGTTTAATGGACACCGAGTGAGAAGTAACCGTATGGTTTAGAGTTGAGACGTCCTCTTTCATTTCTTTAAGCACTTTGTCCGACCTTCCACTTTATTGAGAATGCGTGCAAGCATATCTTCAGTGCAAATTTTTTTTGGGTCAGCCCTTTGCTCCTTTGGCTTTTGACGCTCATGGGGAGGCACATATCTCTCTTTGTCACCATCTCGCTCCCTCCAATTTGTACCACAGTCATGCCACTCCCTATCACGGTCCTTCCAACCTTCATCACATTCTCTATTCCAACCTTGGTTTCCACCCGGCCTTGGATAATTTTGGCGGAAACCTCCTCCCTGATTTGCTAGAAAGTGTACTTCTTCATTGTACAAAGCTTCAAAGTGCGCATCATCAGGATTTACTCCGCTAACTCCAACTGCATTCACGGCCTTAGAACCACTACCGATGACATGTTTTGACAAAAGATCCATTTGGGTCATAAATTTAGCCATGTTTTCATCCCGCTCTTGGTCCTTCTCTATTTGTTCCTTTGTCATCCTGAAAGTCAAAGGAGACACTTGATCCTCCCTAGTATACCAAGCTCGGTTTATCTTCGTCATCCCATCAAGGAGAGTCGACGCTATTTCAAAAGGTTGCTGCATAATTATTCCTTGGACAAGCTGATCAGCCACACCTTTGTTGACCAAGTCTAGTCTCCGGTAGAAATGTTGTAGCAACACGTTGTTCGGGAGTCCATGAGTCACTCATTGGAGTAACAACTTCTGAAACCTCAGTCATGTTTCATGGATTGGTTCACCATCCAAACGTTTAAAACCCTGAATATTGTTTCTCAATTCCATCATCTTTGAAGGAGGAAAAATCTTATGTAGAATGCCTCGGTAAGATCTTCCCAAGACGTAATCGAATACCTCGGTAGATCAGCTAACCACTTGGTCGCTTCCCCCATCAAAGAAAAAGGAAACAACCGGAGCCGGACTGACTCTTGTGAGATGTTCTTGAATGAGAATGGACCACACAGGTCCATAAAGTTCCGGATATGGTCATGGGGATCCTCATGAGCTAGCCCTCCAAATAGTTCTTTCATTTGCAATAGTTGCAATATCGTGCTAGTCACATGGAATACAACATTTCCCACGACCGGAGGTAAATGAATAGCACCTACACCACCCACTTGAGCTTCATTGACATCATTCAAGTTACCGATGTTATCTTGATGTCCAAGTTGGCTGCCGTTGCTTCCGTTCACACTCATTTTGTCACATGTTCAAGAACAGCCAACAACAAACACAAAACAAAGTAAGTCTATTCAACTACAAACAAGATTAGATCACAACTAACTTCACTAAAAGAATTCTAAACACTACTCCCAGGTAGCGGTGCTATTTTTGATAATGCTCAACTACACTTCATCCAATTTTAAGTGTAGGCAATCACAATCTAGTATAAACCCAACAAAGAGTTGGGGTCAATCCCATATGGATTGATACGGTAGAAAATTTAATTACCAAGTGAAAGGTATGTTCCAATCAGTTGTAGGAATAGAAATTATCGAGACCATTAAAGTAAATTATAGGGGTATACAACTAGTGTCAAATGGGGGGATTAGGATTTTCAATTAACAGCTACTAAAACAGGGGAGTAATCAAGTAGAAAGGAATCCTTGGGGATATGATTGATTAATTGCCAATTTTGCTATACGTGTGATTACTAATTACCCAAAGTCGCTGAATCTTAGTGGGTAGGCTAGAAATTAGATGTAATAGCCATCTCTAGATCAACTATCATGAATCAAGCAAGTTCTCTCGAACCTCAACAAGCATCACAATTATAAACAACCCAAAACCTCAATTTATCTACTCTCTCGAGCTAGATAGGTAGGATCGAATTAAGATTCACTCTCTCGAGCTGAATCCACAATAACCCAATCACTACAATTATCAATTGATAACCTTAATTCTAAAACCTCTTTCTCAAGCAAGCATAAAATACTAGACTAGAATTGCATTTGCAACTACAATTCATGAGTTAAGACTGAATCATCAATCGAACCCACTTCAAAACAACAATTAAATCAGTAATTACTGACACCCATTACCTAATTAAGACAATTAATCACATAATCACAACCCCAAGAATGGTGGTTTTAGCCACACATTATAAAAAGAAGGAAAATATTACCAACTATATTCTCCATCAGTTTGGTACAAAATCTAAGTCTTCACAATGCTTCAAATTAACTTAGAATCGAAACCCAACTTCAAATTCTACTCAAAAACTCTAAAATTACTGTTTAGGATCAACAACTTAAGGTAAAAGCTCTCAAACACTCAGAACAGTTGATAAAAATTCCAGGACTCCTGAAATCTTTTAAAATTTCGCATTTATATTCTTCTAGATTTTTAGATTTTTGACCAATCGGTGGAGTTAGTCAAGCATCGCTGACCACGTCGGAGATGTGTCAAGTGTCCCTCTCCATCGCCGTCTTGACTTGCCTTTTAACCATTCAGGTTGTGTAACTTTAGGCAATCAAAATCTTTATCACCGATCCTTTCGGCAGTTCGCCAAAGGTCCATCGCCGTCTTGACTTGCCTTCTCACCATTCAGGTTGTGTAACTTTTCCCCAAGGCTGGCAAGCTGTAACTTTTGGGGAGTTGAAGTACCACTTGGTGAGTCACCGAGTGGTCTTGGCGATCATCAGCTTTCCTCATCTTCAGCCTTTTCAGGTTTTCTGCTCATTTTCACCCGATAATATCCTTTCCTTGCTCTTTTGCCTTCATAGCTGCAAATTAGCATTTAAAAAATAGTTTAGAGCATAAAATAGGCATCAAGGACACTAATACTATGAATAATAAGACCTAAATGAGTCAAAATCCCAGACTCATCAATGGATAAAAGAAAAGGGGTGTCCAATGAGTCATATGCTTCAAAGAACTTAGGGTGGATTGTGAAAATAAAAAGGAGTGGAAGAAAAGTAGAAGAAGTGAATTGCAAGTCATGCTTCGTGAAGGCAGAAGTCACTAAGCCAAAATGATCATATCTTTAACCTCAACCCCGTTACAAGCTTTGAAAGACCTTAGTGATCTTGATTGAGCTGAATGTCATGTTGAATTGAAAATAAGGGCAAGCCTATGAGCGAAATTATGCATGTGTTTATCTTTGAGAGTGTGAGAGTTAATTTTAATTTCTTAATTCTTAAATTGATGAGTTGTGTGTGAACATGGAATCATTCTTTATGTGAGGGCATTCAAATACTTTTGTTGAGCTTGAATCTATATTTGAAGCAAACATTGTGAGCTTGACTTCTATTTGATGATGACTAGTCACATTTTGAAACTTGTAGTGCACAATTGAACATTGCTTGGATGGATTGAACCTCATGTTCATTCATGTTGAGTCTCAAGTAATACTATTTGTAGACATCTCTGTTGAACTGATTGATCTTGTGTTTTACTTGAGGACAAGCAAAAGTTTAAGTTGGGGGTGTTGATAAGTCGGGGATATCGACTCATTTAGGGCTTAATATTTAAGGAATTAGTGTCCTCAATGCCTGTTTTATGCTCCTAACTGATGTTAAAATGTTAATTTGCAGAAATGAAGGAAAAAGAGCAAGACAAGGACATTACAAGGCAAATAGGAGCAAAAAAGCTGAAAAATATAAAGGAAATCAAGGGTGGTACTCGCCAACGCCACTCGGCGACTCGCCGAGTGGACCTTCAACTCGCCCAAAGTTCCAGCAGGCCAGCCCATGGACAAGACCAACTTGGCGATGCACCGAATGGATCAGCGATGTTGATCTCGATCGCCTAAAGTTATAGAAATGCGATGGTGAAAGGACAAGCCAAAAAGGCGATGAAAAGGAACGCTCGGCGTATCGCCAACCAGGTCGGCAAAGCCTGACTTACTTCGCCGAGTGATTTCGATGCTGAAATTCTGAGAACGTATAAATGTAATTTTTAAAAGGAAAAAGGGAGTTCCACATTGTTGATTTCTTGTTCTTTATTATGTTTGGCTAAAACTCCATTCTTGGGGGTGTGATTATGTAGTTGAATGTTTCAATTAACTTATGGGTGTTAATATTTACTCATTTTATTGTTGATTTGAAGTGGGTTTGATTAATAGTTTGTGTTTTAATTGATGAATTGTAGTTGCAAATGCAATTCTAGTTTGGTGCTCTAAGCTTGCTTGAGAAAGGAGTATTAGGGTTAAAACTATTGGTTGATGATTGTAGTGATTGTGTTGTTGCGGATTTAGCTTGAGAAAGTGGGTCTAAATGCAATCCTACAAAACTCTAGCTTGAAAAAGTAGATTTATTAAGGTATTGGGCTGCTAAGTTGTGTGTTGCTTGTCAAAGTTCGAAAGAACTCGCTTGATTCGTGATAGTTGATTGAGAAATGGCTATTGCACCTAAAGCCTAACCTACCCACTGAGGTTCATCGACTTTTAGTAAATAATAATCACCCATTTAGCGAAATTGACATTCAATTTATCACACTCCCAAGAAACCCTTTCTACTTGTTTACTCCCTGTTATTTGTTTTTTTTAATTGTTCATCCAAATCCCCCCATTTGACATTAATTTTAAAACCCTTGTCATTTACTTTATTGTTGCAAAATGTCTACATCTACAAACGATTAGAACACTATTCTACTTCGTAATCGAATTCTTTACCGTACCACTCCCCGTGGGATCGATCCCAACTCTTTGTTAGGTTTATACTTGTTAGCGACCGCCTACACTTAGAATCGGATGAAGTGTAGTTGAGAGTTATTAGCGACGCGCCGAGTGCTCCTCTTCTCGCCTTCTTGACATGGCATTGCACCACCTCTGTCTGTAACATTTGGCGAGCTAAGTTTGCATCGCCGAAATACTTATTCGATCGCCAAGTTAGTTTACTCCATGGGCTTGCCTGCTGGAACTTTAGGCGACCTAAAGGTCCACTCAGCGACTTGTTGAGTGGCTTTGGCGAGTACCATTTTTGCATTCCTTCAAGTTTTTCAGCTTTTTTGCTCCTTTTTACCTTGTAGTGTCCTTGCCCTGCTCTTTTGCCTTCATTGCTGCATATTAACATTTAACACCAGTTATGAGCATAAAATGGACATTGAGAACACTAACTCTTTGAATATTAAGCCGTAAATGAGTCGAAATCCCCGACTGATCAACACCCCCAATTTACTTTTGCTTGTCCTCAAGTAAAACACAAGATCAATCAGGTCAACATGATTGTCTACAAATAGTGCTACTTGAGACTCATCATGAATGCACACGAGGTTCAGTTTACCCAAGCAATGTTCAATTTTGCACTACAAGTTTCAAATTGTGACTAGTCATCTTCAAATAGAAGTCAAGCTCATAATGCTTGCTTCAAATGCAAATTCAAGTTAACCAAGAGTATTTGAATGCCCTCACATCAAGAATGATTCCATGCCCACACAATGCTCATCAAAACTTAAGAATTAAGGAATCACCATCAACTCTCACACTCTCGAAGTTAAACACATGCATGATTCTACCCATATGCTTGCCTGTATTTTCCCATCAACATGTCCGTCGGCCCAATCAAGATCACCAAGGTGTTTCAAGGCTTCTAACAGGGCTGAGGGTAAAGGTATGATCGTTTTGGCTTAGTGACTTCTACCTTCATGAAGCATGACTTGCATTTTACTTCTTCTCCTTTTCTTTCACTCTATTCATTCTCACAATCTACCCTAAGTCTTTTTAAATACCAAAAATTCTTCTTGTATGGCTCATTGGGCACCCCTTTTCTTTCCATCTATGCACAAATTGTAAAAAATTTATTCCCATTTTTTTCTTTTGTTTTTCTCCATTTTTAATATGGAGGGGTTCCCTCTTTTTCAGCACAATCCTTCAAGGGTGAATTTCACAAACTTCTTGACTCTCTTCATTTTTTACCACACCCCTAACTTAGGCTTTTGGCCTAAGTTGGCTATTCAAATGGACCAATGCTTCATGAAGGTTCCAGGTGGGGAGGAAAGAGGCCAAATGTGTTCATGTTTCATCCAAAGAAAAGATTAGGCTCAAATGGTTCCAAGCTAGGTTCACATTCTCACAAGGTGGTCACAACAAGGTATAATCGAAATTTGGTTCACTCTCACAAATTTTCACCTAAGATCACTTCGTTCATTCACCAACGTTAGTTAATTGGACCAGCAGGGAAAGTTCTTGGTATCACCAAGCACATGTTTCAAGAAGAACCTCACCACACAAGGCATTCAACACAATTGTTGATCATGACTCTACAAGTTAAGCTCGCGTGCAACATTCATCACAAGACTCATTTCGACAATCGACTAGTGACAATGAGATGCTAAGAATTCACATATGACTTCTGTGACTCAAATTTGCCTCATTGGACTTGCACAATCATATCGTTCATCAAGAGCACTATTCAAGTTATCGGTATTGAACACAACCGATACTCAACTACGCAAGAGAACATACATAACATTCACGAATAACACAACACCCCCAACTTAAACTGTGCAGTGCCCTCAATGCAAATATAACTAATGTAACTAGAAAAACGGAAGAGTAATGTTCACAGAATGAAATGATTAGAATAGAAGAGACTCTTCACTTCACGCCCAGTCGGCGAGCATTTGCTGGAAATGTCGAACCATTCAGCGAGCCACCGAGATGAAATTGGCTCGCCGAACTTTACAAAAAGTTGGCCCTCCAATCGGGTAAAAAGGGCGAGCTCAGTCGGGCTCGCTGACTGGTTTGGAGATGCAATGAAAATTTTGGCCTTCGCCAAATGTTCCAGAATGATTCTCAAAGCTGGCTCTATGATGAGCAGTGCACTTGGGCCAACTAGGGGGGCCGGTTGGCGATTCACCAAAAGAGTCGGTCCACCGCCCGCTTGCCATTCTTTCAAAGATGAGGACTTCAACCTACACATTCAGCAAACGATATTCAAAACAACTAAAACTTTGGTTGCCTCCTAAGAAGCGCCTTATTTAACGTCGTGGCATGACGTGGAAATGCTATCAATCATCTTTCAAATACATCACTGCAATTACCGAGACATCTAGACATTCTCCAAAATAAAGCTTCAAGCGTTGCCCATATACTTTGAATGTCGATTATTCTTTGCTTTCAACCTCAATTGCCCCATTTGCGAACACTCGAGTGACCTTGAACGGGCCTGACCACTTTGATTTGAGTTTACCCGGGAAGAGTCTCAAATGAGAGTTATAAAGCAAAACAAGATCGCCAACTTTAAAATCTCGTCGAAGGATTTTGGCATCATGCCACTTCTTCATTTTCTCCTTGTAAAGGGCTGAACTCTCATACGCCATCAACCGAAACTGCTCCAACTCAAGGAGTTGATTGACTGTACCATTTGAAGCATCCCCCCAATTCAAGTTTAAAGCCTTCAATTCCCATAATGCCTTGTGTTCAAGCTCGATTGGTAGGTGTCAAGACTTTCCAAACACTAATTGGTATGGTGACATGTTAATTGGAGTTTTGAAAGCGGTGCGGTATGCTCTCTTCTGATTTGCATTAACTATTTTTTCCAGAATTCCCTTGATTTCTCGATTTGATACTTCAACTTGGCCACCTTTTTTGCGGATGATAAGGGGTTGCAACTTTATGCTTAACTCCATATTTGCTCAAAAACTAAGTAAACAACCGGTTGCAAAAATGAGACCCTCCATCACTGATAATTGCACGCGGAGTTCCAAAACTTGTGTAAATGTATCGCTTCAAGAATTGCACAACACTATTCCCTTCATTTTTGGGCAAACCTACAACTTCTACCCATTTAGAAATGTAATCAACCGCCACCAAGATATACTTATTTCCGAAAGAGCTGACAAACGGGCCCATGAAGTAAATTCCCCTGACATCAAACAACTCTACCTCTAGAATAGGACGAAGAGGTAACTTATGCTTTCTCGATACTCCTCCTTATTTTTGGCATTGAATACATTACTTAAAGAGAGAATGAGCATCTTGGTATAATGATGGCCAATAGTAGCCACTTTGTAGCACTTTGGCGGCTGTGCGCACCCCGCTATGATGTCCACCAACTGGCGATGTATCTCAAGCATCGAGAATTGCATTTACTTCCACTTCCGGTACACACCTTCTAATTATATGGTTTGCGCATTCCCTGAATAGGTACGGTTCATCCCAGAAGTACCTCTTTACATCGAACAAGAACTTATTTTGTTTAATAAAATTTAGTCCCTCTGGCATAATCCCACACACTACATAGTTTGCCAAGTCAGCATACCAGGGTGCTTTGCCATGGGTTATCCTCATCACTGTTTCGTCGGAAATGATTCCCCAATGTCCCTCTCACTGGGATAAACAATGTTGGTTTCCAACCAAGACAAGTGATCCGCCACTTGGTTCTCACACCCTGTTCGATCCTTGACCTCGAAATCAAACTCTTGCAACAACAACTCCCACCGAATCAATCTTGGCTTTGCATCTTTCTTAGCCATCAAATATCGAATTGCAGCATGATCCGTGTGCACCACCACTTTAGTACCCAACAAATACGCTCTAAATTTCTCAAAATCATACACCACCACTAGCAATTCTTGTTCAGTGATGGTATAATTCTTTTGAGCTATATTCAAGGTTTTACTCGCATAATAAATCGGGTGAAATAGCTTGCCTTTTTGTTGACCAAGAACATCTCCTAAAGAAACACCAATAGCATCACATATGAGTTCGAACGGAATTCTCTGGTTGGGGGCAACAATGATCGTAGCTAACACTAGTTTTTCTTTTAAGCACAAAAATGCTTTTAGGTAAGTTTCATCAAAGTTGAAAATGGATTTTTTTTCTAGTAACTTACAAAGGAGGTGAGCTACCTTGGAAAACTCCTTTATAAACCGCCTGTAGAAACCCACATGGCCTAGAAAACTCCAGACGCCTTTCATCGAAATAGGAGGGGGTAGTTTAGCAATGACTTCGACTTTAGCTTGATCCACTTGCACTCCTTCTCCTGAAATTTTATGTCCCAAAACAATACCCTCTTTGACCATGAAATGACACTTCTCCCAATTTAGAACAAGATTGGTTTCAACACATCTTTGTAGTACCTTACCAAGGTGTTCAAGACATGCTTCAAATGAATCACCAACAACTGAAAAATCATCCATAAAGACCTCCATTGATTCTTTATCCATATCAGCGAAAAAAAAAAGCATACATCGTTGGAAAGTTGCCGGGCATTGCACAACTCAAAAGGCATTCTTTTGAAAGCAAATATTCCATAGGGACATGTAAAATTTGTTTTCTCTCTGGTACAATAGAAATCTAGCTGTACCCGGAATAACCATCTAAAAAGCAATACCATCCACGCCCTGCGAGCCTATCAAGCATTTGGTCCATAAATGGCATAGGAAAATGATCTTTCTTAGTCCAGGCATTCAATTTTTGGTAGTCCATGCATACATGCCACCCAGTAACCGGTCTCATGGGCACGAGTTCCCCCATTTCATTTGGAACTACCGTGATGCCTCCTTACTTTGGTACACATTGCACAGGACTCATACATTTGCTATCAGCAGTGGGGTATACCACACCCGCATCAAGCCACTTGATGATTTCTTTCTTCACCACTTCTTGCATCAAAGGGTTTAGCCTCCTATGGTGTTCAACGCTTGGTTTAAATTCACTATCCAATTGGATTTTATGAGTGCGAATTCTAGGGGGAATCCCCACAATATAAGCAGTTGTCCATCCGATGGCTTTAATGTATCATTTCAACACATTGACAAGTAATTTTACTTCCTATTCAAGCAGATCTGCGGCAATGATGACGGGCAAGGTGTTGTTTGCTCCCAAAAATACATACTGAAGGTGGGATGGGAGCACCTTCATCTCAAGCTTCGGTGACTCTTCGGTGGATGGCTTAATGGGGGGACTTTCCCAATTTTTCAGATCAATGTCAAACTTCAATGGATTTTTAGAATGAGAACCTAAACAAGATAGAGCAACCACCACTTCATCATAATCCTGAATTTCTTCCTCATCATAATTTGAAAGGACGATAGCTAAGGGCTCACCCACACAAAACACTTCACTCACGCTCGCCACTGCTTCATCAAATACATCGATGGTTGAGACCACATGAATGTCACTAGGTTGCTTCATTGATTTGCACACATTGAAAGTAACCTCCTCATCATTTACTCAAAATTTCAACTCAGCACTTTCGACATCCACAAGGGCTCTACCGGTAGCCAAGAACGGTTTACTTAAAATAATAGGTACCTCAGCGTCAATCTCGCAGTCCAAAATAACAAAGTCGACCGGACTTTCACCAAAATATCATAAAGTATGCCAATGGGATGTTTAATAGATTGATCGGCCATGAGAAGACGCATTGTTGTAGACTTAGGTTCGCCCAACTCAAGTTGTTTGAAAATGGCATACGACATCAAGTTAATACTTTTCCCCAAATCACACAACGCTTTGGCAAATTGAAGCATCCCAATCATGCATGGAATATTAAATGCTCCCGGATCAACTTTATTGATAACCACATTGCTTGTCATGATGGCACTACAACTATGAGATACCTCAACAGTTTCAAAATCCATACTCCTCTTCTTGGTGACCAATTCTTTCATGAACTTTGTATAGCCCGGCATTTCCAACAATGCTTTCACTAAAGGAAGATTTATCGACAAAGACTTGAAAACAAATAGAAACTTTTGAAACTTTGCATCTTCATTCCTTATTTTTAGTCATTAAGGGAATGATGGGTTGACTTTGGGCAACAATATTGTAGGTTTTTTAAGAAGAAGCTGCCCCCTCATGTGATGTTTGCAATTTCTTGGTGATGAGTTTTCTTGGAATTTCATCAACCTCTTTGGGTGTGTCATTTTCCGGTTCTTGGTCAGACCCCTCTACATCAATGACATCATTTCCTTCTTTACTGGTGTTTGCCTCCCCATTCACTTTCACGTCACCACCTACTGCTTTTCTACTCCGAGTCAACACCGCCAAGCATTTCTCATGATTAATCTTTGAATTCACCATCATATCATTGCAAAACTCTCTTGCGGTTTGGACTCTAATTGGGCTGAAGGTTGACTCATTTGACATTCAAGTTGCTTGATGGAATCCGAGTGAGAGTTTTACCTTCGTATTCAAGGATGAGAAATCTTTCTTCATTTCTTTAAGAACTTCATCAGATCCTTCTATCTTATTTAGAATGCGAGAAGCCAAATCATCTACCCGAAAGCTCCCAGAACTGTCCCTAGATCCTGGACTATCACCCATGTGCATGTAACAAGCATCATCATCATCTTCTCTCCTCTAAACTTTATTTTGGTCAGCCCAATCTCGATTGTAACCTCTCCATCCATCCTCACTAAACATGTTCCAACCTTGATTTTCGCCCGACCTTAAAGAGCTCGAACGAAAACCCTTCTCTAGTCTTGACACTTGTTGCACCTCTTTGTTTTCAAATATCGCTTCAGCTGGATTCATAGCTTCGTAACCATTCCCCATGAAATGCTTTTTCAATAGGTTTATTTGAGTCATCATTTTGGCCATGTTTTCATCTCGCTCTTGGTTCTTTTCCATTTTTTCCTTTGTCATCCTAAAGTTCAAAGGAGACACCTGATCTTCTCTAGTGTACCAAACGCAATTGATTTTTGTCATCTCATCAAGAAGGGTTGTTGCATGATTCCTCCTCAAATGAGTTGGTCTGCCACACCTTTGTTGACTGAGTCAAGGCTCCGGTAAAAATATTGTAACAACACATTGTTCGGTAGTCCGTGAGTTGGACATTGGAGCAACAACTTCTGGAATCTCAGCCATGTCTCGTGAATAGGTTGACCATCCACTCTCTTGAAGTTTTGAATATTATCTCTCAACTTCATTTTCGAGGGAGGGAAAAACCTTACATAAAACGCATCATTGAGGTCCTCCCAAGAAGTTATTGATTCCCTTAGTAAATAAGCCAACCATTTTTTTGCCTCCCCCAGTAGAGAAAAGGGAAACAAACGAAGTCGGACCGACTCTTGAGTGATGTTCTTGAAAGAAAATGGCCCACACACATCCACAAAGTTTTGAATGTGGTCATGAGGGTCCTCATGAGCAAGTCCTCCAAAGAGACCCTTCATTTGCAACAACTGCAACATAGTGCTGGTCACATGAAACACCCCATTTCCAACAGTCGGAGGCAATCAAATAGCACACACACTTCCTAACTGATCTTTATTGACATCGTGCAAGTTCCCGATGTCATCGTTGTTCCCAAGTTGGCTGTGGTTACTCCTATTTACACTCATCTCTTCACCTATTTTAGAGCAGCCAATAAAGAACACAAATAAGTTGATTCAACTACAACAAAATCAGTTCACGACTAAACTTCAATAAAAGAATTCTAAACACCACTCCCTGGCAGCGGTCCATTTTTGCTAACATTCAACTATACTTCATCCGATTCTAAGTGTAGGCGGTGGCTAACAAGTATAAACCCAATTAAGAGTTGGGGTCGATCCCACAAGGAGTGATACGATAAAGAATTCAATTAAAAAGTAAAATGGTGCTCTAATCGTTTGTAGATGTAGACATTTTCGCAACAATAAAATAAATGACAATATTTTTACAATTAATGTCAAATGGGGAGATTTGGGTAACCGAATTACGACTACTAAAAACGGGTGTAAACAAATAGAGAGCGTTTCTTGGGAGCATGATAAATTGAATGCCAATTTCGCGTAAGGGGTGATTATTATTTACTAAAAGTCGTTGAATCTCAATAGATAGGCTAGGCTTTGGGTGCAATAGCCATTTCTCGATCAACTATTACGAATCTAGCGAGTTCTTTCGAACCTCAACAAGCACAACACAGATTAACATCCCATTACCTTAATCGATCTACTTTTTTAAGCTAGATTTGTAAGATTGCATTCAGACCCACTTTCTCAAGCTAAATCCGTAACAACACAATCACTACAATCATCAACTAATAGTTTAATTCTAACACTTCTTTCTCAAGCAAGCATAGAGTACTAAACTATATCTGCATTTGCAACTACAATTCCTCAATTAAAACACAAACTATTAATTGAACCCACTTTAAATTAATAATAAAATCAGTAAATAACAACACCTATTAGCTAATTAATGCATTCAACTACATAATCACACCCCCAAGAATGGGGTTTTTAGCTAAACTTAATAAAGAACAAGAAATCGTTACCAACGAAGTTTTCCATCAGGTTGGACAACAATCTACAAGTCTCCAAATGCTCAAATTAAAGCTAAAAATCTAACAAACCCTGAACCTCTATTCAAAAGTGTAAAAACAATGCTTTAGAATGTTCCAGATCAAAAACCCAGAACTGGACAATGTGGGAACTCTGTTTCTTCTTTTGAAAATTGCATTTATACGTTCCCCAAATTTTAGCATCGGAGTCAGTCGGTGAAGTAAGTCGGGCTCCCCGACACAATCGGCGACGCACCGAGTGCTCTGTTTCTTGCCTTTTTGGCTTGTATTTTCACCAATTGCTCTGTAAATTTTGGCGAAGTAGGTCGGGCTCGCCGACCTAGTCGGCGACGCGCCGAGTGCTCCTCGTCTCACCTTCTTGACATGGCTTTGCACCACCTCTGTCTGTAACATTTGGCGAGCTAAGTTTGCATCGCCGAACGCTTCGGTGAATCGCCAAAATACTTATCCGATCGCCAAGTTGCTTTTGTCCATGGACTGGCGTTCTGGAAATTTAGGCAAGCTGAAGGTCTATTCGGCGAGTCGCCGAGTGGCTTTGGCAAGTACCAATTATGCTTTCCTTCAGCTTTTAAGCTTTTTCGCTCCTTTTTGCCTTGTAGTGTCCTTGCCCTGCTCTTTTGCCTTCATTGTTGCATATTATCATTTTAACATCACTTATGAGCATAAAATGGGCATGAGGACACTAACTCTTTGAATATTAAGCTCTAAATGAGTCGAAATCCTCGACTCATACGTGACATGACTTGGAATCTTTGAAAGGGTGGTTGGTTCCACTAATTTCTGATTCTTCTCCCTCCTAGATGGTTGATGGTGCCTGGATCGAGAAGAAGGATTTGAATGTGGTAGCACAATACTAGTTTGGCTTCATCTATAGTAATATCATGCCCTTGCAAAACGAGTCTATCCTTCGCCATCCCAAGGTAGTCTTGGTGGGCTTGATTATTGACTGGGAGCATATTCATGTGGGAGACATTGTTGTAGAGGATATATTGATGACATTCTTGGTAACGTCCAAATATACTTTTTGAAAAGAAATATAAACGGTCGTATGAAATATATTTACCCAACTATGAGTCAGGATTGATCCCATAGAGAATATGGAAGAATATTGTCAATAGCAAATATTTAACTCGATAGTCGTTATTTAAAAATGGGGGATTTAAATTGAAATAAAAATATAAAAAAAAGAATAACAATAGCTTGGAACTAAGTATTTAGTTGTACTTTGATTATTAAAAATAATTAGGAATGTATTCCCCATGATTTCATAAAACAGCAATATTTCAATTTTTAGCATGCAAGGTTGGTAAGTTATGTATCCCTAAGTGATTGGTCCTCCAAGTAGGGAATTTCACCACGCAACTTGGTCGGTCTACATGTGTATGCTTTACTAACCTTTACCCTTAACCCCATATTAGCCTTTACATTATTAGGGTCAGGCTATTAGATAGCGGCTAAACACGTCTAAATCTCCGTTGTTTAATGCTTTTCTCATTCATTACTTCCTTGGTCCGGCAAGTAAGAACCAGGCGAGTTCTAACGTTGACCACCGTTAAAAAGCATTCAAAACAAAATGATTAACAATACATGCATAAAAATCATTCAAGAATCACTATGTACATAAACTTACATTAATAATTCATCATGGTTCTCACAATCCTAGTTATGAAATTTAGCTACTCATTATCTCAAAAAATACAATCAAAATTTATTAAAATATATATGCTTGTGTTAATCATAAATATTTAAGAACAATAGCTAAAATTATCTTTTACTAATCACGAATACAATTAATTAATCAAGGACAAGAAAGAATAAACCACAATTCTCCGGCCTCCACGGCGGCTCTTCCAAAGTTCCTAAGCTATAAGAAAGTTTATATTGTGTATTGTTTCTTGGTTCTTGGCTCTCCCAAGAATAATATGTCCTATTTATAGGTATAGAAACCTTAAATAAAATAATTGAGTTCAAGACAAATTAAGAAACCAAAACCGAATAAAATTGGGTTTCAATATTTTCCACGCTTCGTCAAAACAGCAACCGACTGAACAGTACGCGTACATAAAATCGACTGAACAGTACGCTTACATAAAATCGCACCGCGTGATATTTGTGGCATATCTCTTGGCTGCCTCAAAAATTGCCACATGGCAATAGGAGGATAAGCAAATTTTCAATTCTGCGCAATTTTGCATCTTACCAACTTTATATATAAATGTATTATTATATTAAATTTAATTTAATAATTTGTCTGCTTGATTTCCTTCTATAATCTTTCATCTTTAATTCGTTTTAGCTCCAAACTTTTTCATCTTTACACCAATTTACTCCTACAATTAAAATACACTATTTAGCGTAATCCATAAAAACCATGCTCAATAAAGATAATTAAAAAATTAAATATGTGGCAAATAATGATTAAATATGTATAATTTTAGTCTCACCTCAAAACCACTCATTTAAATTTTTGCTCGTCCTCGAGCAACCATTAAAGCTCATCTCAAAAAAATCAAACTTGGAATACCATCACTTTGATTGATACTAACAATTAAGCCATGTAACAAAGCACAATATCAAGTACTTTTATCAATCATTGTGCAAGATATAGAATAAAACTTCTAACTTTCTAACCTCAAAGACGGACTCTACTCATCAAATTAGGTTTGTTCCCCTATTCCATCAAAGAAAGCTAATAAAATCACATATCTATCATGAAACAAGTGCCCTCACAATAAGAAATAGTCCACACACTTAATTTAAAGAATCAAATATAAATTAAGGACTAAGCATCAAAGAACAACTCTCTCACTCACAAAATAATTCACATGTATACATAAAGACCCATAAGCTTGCCCATTATGTACATCTCCACTAATTAAGTATGCTTCAATAGAATCAAATAGGACTTTAACGGGTTGTAATGTTGGCTAGGGGACAGGTAGAAAACTATATAACAGTGACTTACAACTTCCCTAGGCACTTTGCATTTTATTTTTATTTTTCATCACCCATTATTTTCATCACTTTTTTTTCCAGCCCTCTCTTCAATTATTTTCACATGTAATTCTCATCATATCAAGAATGCTTCAATCAGTTTTTTTCTTTTTCATTTTTTTTTTCATATCACTTTTTCTAAGAGGGCCTTCTCATTACAAGTAACAATCATTGGTCACCTTCTTTTTTTTTTAACCAACCATCCCTTCTCATATTTAATAATTTTATCACAATTTATGCTACAGTGCTAAAGGAAGCAGGGTGCAAAAATTAGGAATTCAAAAAAAATGGATCAAGATAAATATAAGGCTACCAAACGAAAGGCTATAAGCTCAAAGAAGTTTCTAGTGATATAATATCTGAAAATGCTAAAATTTATAAGACAAATCAAAGAAAGCCCATTATCATCTTCTAACCAAAGCAATACTTTTTATTTCACTTCAATAACATGCAGGACAAGTTCTAGACTAAGATGCAAAACATGAAATATATGTAAACAACCTCACCACACATGACACTAGTCTTAATCAAGATGGATCAATTCTACTTCTAAGATGGACAGGGTCATTACAACCTATAAAATAAGAATAAGTTATATACAGAGTCCCAACCATGAGCCTAGGTGTCAAAAAGTTTATTTTAATTTTTATTCTCAAGCACTAAAAAAGTACTACTCAACTAAAGCTTAAATTACTAGTATCAAACAAGTTAAAAATGTCTTTTCTTTTATCTCCAAAATAAAATAAAATTATCCGGTTCAAAGAGTGCCCCCTCGAAAAAGAACCGATGCCATAAGAAAAGCCAAAGGGTGGATGACATATGCCTCTAAAAACTACAATAAAAAAAGAATAATAAAGTTTTTTTTTTTTCAAATAAAATAATAAAGAAAATCTTTTTGTATTTTTTTTAAAAATAAATTAAATCCTATGGCATATTCACCCTTAAACTCACAACTATAGGAATAATTTTCACCCCACACTTAAAATCATGCTTTGTCCCCAAAACAATTTATATAAAAGAGAAGAAGAAGAAGAAGGGTGAGAAATACTCCCTCGGACCTCTATGGCCTAGCTAACAATATGTTTTCTCTCCTTTCATCAACAGTCGCGCGCACTCCACACTTAAGCACAAAACGTGTTCCTTAGCTTCAAATTTGGATACTCAGAATTCCCTTAAATCTGCAAAATAAAAAAAAATAAAAAAAAGGGACACTAAAAAATAAAATAAGAAGTTACACTACGAAATGGGTTGCCTCCCAATAAGCGCTTGATTGAACGTCACGACACGACACCATCAATTTTACTATTTTTCTTTCCACTTTGAAGATATGAATTGCACCCCTAATTTTGCATCAATTTTTCTATTACGCTCAAGGGTTGGTGGTACAAAAATAAAGGTCCCAAGCAATAGATATCGCATTACACACTTCTTGAATCTTAAGTGAGGAATATAATTCTCCGATGTTGGAACAATAAATTCAAGAATATAGACACATTGTTCCTCCTCCATACACTCTTCTATATTCTATAGGCTCAGATGGCTCAATTAATATCTCATCATCTAAACATAATGTGGAAAAATGATTGGAATGAGGTCTAATGCGCTCTTACTTATGAATTGTAATATTTTTTACACCCTCATATTTACACATATTAGAGTTTTAAAAAATAATATTATCTACTTCATTACGTAACTCTAGTGTACTCTTCTCGAAAGTGACAACATCAATAAAATTGTGATCAAATGGCCCTCCACTTTTAGCTCTTCAAGTTGACTTATAAGTATTTTTTCTTCTTCACACATATTATTACTAAATTGTTGGGTGTCATACGATTCAATCTTTGCACTCAACTAAAAAATTAATTTATAGATATCCCAACCAAACAAATCTTTAAGCATGCGCTTACGTATTGATTTATAGCAGAGTATCAACAAATCTTTTATGTCCCCATACAACTTATCTTGTTAAGAAAAAAATTAACCCATAAGAATCCATAATATCAGAAGTACAAGAATTGTAAGAACACTTATCACTACATACTTTTTCAGATGACATCTCAAGAAGAGTAAAACATATGATAATATTAATAAAGAAAATTAAATTAAAAATAATCCTAAAAAAAAAACAAAAAATGACTACCAATCAAAATAAATACTAAGGACAATTTCTAAGCCACATTCCCCGCCAGCGGCGCCATTCTTGGTAACGTCCAAATATACTTCTTGAAAAGAAATATAAACGATCGTATGCAATATATTTATCCAACTATGAGTTGGGATTGATCCCACTGAGAATATGAAAGAATACTGTCAATAGAAAATATTTAACTCGATAGTGGTTATTTGAAAAAAAAGGATTTAAATTGAAATAAAAATATAAAAAAGAATAAAAATAGCTTGGAACTAAGTATTTAGTTGTATTTTGATTATTAGAAATAACTAGGAATGTGTTCCTCATTATTTCATAAAATAGCAAGAATATTGTATTAGTGATCTATTTCAATTTTTAGCATGCAAGGTTGGTAAGTTAGGTATCCCTAAGTGATTGGTCCTCAAACTAGGGAATTTCACCACGCAACTTGGTCCGTCTACGGGTGCATGCTTTACTAAACCTAGCCCTTAACCCAGATTAGCCTTTGCATTATTAGGGTCAGACTATTAGATAGCGGCTAAACACGTCAAATCTCCGTTGTTTAATCCTTTTTCATTCATTACTTCCTTGGTCTGGCAAGTAGGAACGAGACGAGTTCTAACGTTGGACACCGTTAAAAAGCATTCAAAACAAAAGGATTAACAATACTTGCATAAAAATCATTCAAGAATCACTATGTACATAAACTTACTTTAATAATTCATCATGGTTCCCACAACCCTAGTTATGAAATTTATCTACTCATTATCTCAAAGAAAACAATAAAAATTTATTAAAATAAATATGCTTGTGTTAATCATAAAAATTTAAGAACAATAGATAAAATTATCTTTTACTAATCACGAATATAAATAAATAATAAAGGAGAAGAAAGAATAAACCACAATTCTCCGGCCTCCACATCGGCTCTTTCAAAATTTCTAAGCTATAAGAAAATTTATATTGTGTATTGTTTCTTGGTTCTTGGCTCTCCAAAGAATAATTTTTCATGCCCTATTTATAGATATAGAAACCCTAAATAAAATAATTGAGTTCAAGATAAATTAGGAAATCAAAACCGAATAAAATTGGGTTTCAATATTTTCCACGCTTTGTCAAAACAAAAACCGACTTAACAAGGCGCGTACATAAAATTGCACCGCGTGATATTTGTGGCACATCGCTTGGCTGCCTTAAAAATTGCCACGTGGCAATAGGAGGATAAGCAAATTTTCTATTCTGCGCAATTCTGCATCTACCCAACTTTATATATAAATATATTATTATATTAAATTTAATTCATTAAGTTGTTGCTTGATTTCCTTCCATAATCCTTTATCTTTAATTCATTTTAGCTCCAAACTTCTTCATCTTTACACCAATTTACTTCTACAAATAAAATACACTATTTAGCACCATCCATAAAATTCATGCTAAAAAAGGATAATTAAAAGATTAAATATGAGGAAAATATTGATTAAATATGTATAATTTTAGCCTCACATCAAGGACTAGGGAAGAGCAGACCTCTCTCCCATTCCCAGTTTTTATTACACAGCTTTGCAAGAGGGCAGCTACAGATGAGAGGATCATCCCAACTTCTTCCAGCAACATCAGGAGTATTGAGGGTAAGTGTTTACGAGATGATGCGGCTCGGAGAAAGCCTCCACTACCAGACAGGACGCGTGTAGTTGATCCTACGACCTTAGCAGTTGAGGCCAACATACCTGCTCCTTCTGTGGAGCAGGTAGGTATATCCTCATCTGTTGTACCTCATTCTACTACTACTACTACTCCTGTTAGTACTGCATCTATTGTTGTGTCTGTTGTGAGGCCTACCCCACTCCTATCACCTGTCGCCCTTGACCCATGCCATCATTTATTAGATGCGCAGCCTTGCCCGATCGGCAGATGTTAGAGCTGCCCGAGTAGAGATGGACATTCCCGAGATCATTGACAGGGCTATTGAG
The DNA here is from genome assembly GCA_029582245.1 of Solanum etuberosum. NCBI lineage: Eukaryota > Viridiplantae > Streptophyta > Magnoliopsida > Solanales > Solanaceae > Solanum > Solanum etuberosum. The sequence goes on from JAJONR010000748.1 coordinate 48,829, forward strand.
AAAGCCTTGTCTCCGTTGAGAGACAGGGTGCGTAGGTGTGAGGGGTTGATTGAGGGATGATGTACCGCAATTTTATGGTACTTTTGATGCTTTAAACTTGAAGTTTTGCATGAGTCCTAAGCATTTTGTTAGTAGATGTGATGGTATTTTTTTTTTGGATTTTGCAGGAAATAGGCTTTGGAGCAGTTGACACCGAAATGTTGCAGCACCAAGGTTTTTTTTGTTTTGACAACTTGACCTACAAGTAAGAATGAATGATCTACGATCCATAGGTGTGAGTCGTAGGTTGAAGTGCTGAAAATTGGAGCTAAGTGTTGAACGACGAAAGCTGAATGACGAGTCGTAGTTACTAATATGAGTCGTAGAAAAGTTCAGAGAAGTTGAGCTCCAGTACTTGAATGAAGATTGAACATGATGGGCCGTACAAAGATCTACGAGCCGTAGATCATGCTCGTAAAAATTGCTATCCGGGTGAGAGACCAACTGCTGACTGATGGAAGGTACCTACGAGCCGTAGGTACCAACCGTAGATGACACTGCCCAAGCTGATTTTCCTTAGTTTTCTTTTTCCTACTTTATTTCGGATTTGGTTTCTACAAAATTAGTTGTATTTTTTTTTTGGGTTGTTAGACATTTTGAGAGACATACTTATGGCTTTGAGAATTATCTTGCAAAATCTTTTGGCATTTAATTCTTGAAGTGTTGTTGTTTATGAAATTTATTTTTTTCTTCAATTCAAGATTCCGAATTTCATCTATTCTAATTGTAAGATCATAATTTATTCTATTAACTTTATTATGAATTGTGATCACACAATTATGAGTAACTAAATCCACAACTAGGGTTGTGGGAACTATGAGTAATTAACAACGTAAAACTAATAATTATGTGATTCTGAAATATTATTTATGCATGTATTGTTAATCTCTTTGTTTTGAATGCTTTTTAACGGTGTGCAACGTTAAAACTCGCCTCATTCCTACTTTCTCAACCAAGGAAGTAAGGAATGAAAAAGAGGTTAAACAACAAAGATTTAACATGATAATCCGCTATCTAATAGCCTAACCAAAATAAGTAAGGGATAATCTGGGTTCATGGGTAAGAATTAGTAAAGCATACACCCGTAGACCGACCAAGTTGTGTGGTAAAATTTTCTCCTTGGATAACCAATCAATTATGAGATACTTAACTTACCAACTTTGCATCTTAAACACTAGGAAAGAGTTACTATTATTAGGATTACTGCGTTACAAACTGATGGGGAACACATATGCCCTAGTTTCATCTCATATTGATATTAAAGACTAGGAATTATCTTACTTGTTAACTTGTTACTATAAATAAATCAATCATTATTTTATGTTACAAAACCCTTTTTTTTACGGAAATAAGCCGACCAAAAGTACAATCAACGGTAATATGGACTAAGTCTAGAAAATATTCCTCGTGGGATCAACCCTAACCTCAGTTAGGTTCTTTATATGACAACGACCACTTATATTTTTTTAGGGAGGTGTAAATTGGGCATATCAAATTTTGGCGTCGCCATTGTAGAATAAGACTTTCAGATTAGACTAATTTCGTCATTGCACTCTAGTAAATTATTTCCCGATTCACGTTTATTTTGTTTTTATTTTCTAAAGGTCTTATTTATAGTGTATGTCAAGTACACGAAGTCAACGCAACACCTTGACCCCATACGATCCGGAATTAAGAAAAACATTGCGAAGAATGGCCAGAAGAAGTCAAAATCTGGGAGTCAATGATGATCCAAATGGAAAGGGTCATGGAATATTTATGGAGTCCAACTCCCAAGAGTAGTAGAGGTGGCGAGAAACCTTAAGGATAACCCTCTCTTTGATAATGCTTCTAGAGTGCATAATCAACCAGCACCCGATGTTCGATTTAACTATATGGTAGATCATAATGTGGTGGGTTCAACTGGCGCTATAGTTGTTCCTCCGCTATCAACTGGTCATACATTTGTGGTCATTAGCTGCCTGATTCAAATGCTTACATCTAGAGGTTTGCTTGCTAGACTACCATCGGAGGAACCATATGCTCATATAAGCAAGGTCAAAAGTGTATATATGAGTAGTGTGGGATGACCAGATTTACACATGGATGAGATCAGTTTTAGGGTGTTTCCACTATCATTGACATGTGATGCTACAGTATGGCTATCTGAGCTACCGTATAACGCAATCACCACTTGGAATGAGCTACACAAAATGTTCTTAGATAAAAATATTTCCCGTTGTCAATGACGATGAAGCTGAAAGATAGAATTCATAACTTTGTGGCTGCACATGGAGAATCAGTTAGTGATGCACGGGAAAGATTTAGCAGTTGTAACACCTCATATTTGAAAATAAGGAAAATTGTAGCTTTGTCTAGAACTGGTGCCAATACCAACGGAACCACAGACAGTCTGTGGACTGGCATACGGACCGTAGGTGGGGCCGTGGGTGGTAACTTCAAAAAATTCCAAAAAGTGTCAAGTTACAGTACTTTTATATGGTTCACCAAGAGAGTCTGTCACCTTATGTAAGAGTCGTAGATAAGTCCCGTAGGTGAGTCCTAGACTTAGTGAAATTTTGATAAACTTCACTTGGATCCACGGAGGCCATGCACAGACCGTAGGTTGACCAACAGACCGTACATGGGTCCCGTCAGTCGAGGGTTCAAGAAACAAGTTGCTGAACCCATCGACGGTTGACCAGGATGATCCATAGGTGGGCCCATGGACCATAGGTCCCCACCATCGATGGAGGTCGACCGTTATTTTTAGAAGGGCTTTTGGGTCATTTTCTAATTATTCTAACCCAATACTATGTCTTTTCATCTTCTATTATATACCCTATATAAATGTTTTTACCCCCAAAATACCCAATTGAACTCATTCTCCTAAATTTTGAAAGTTGATCAAAGTTTTTCCCCAATATTTCTCTCTCTAAAGCTTGAAGAATAAGGATAGGGTTTCATGGTCAAGTCTCCAAATTTACCATTTGATTTCAAGCTTTTGGCATCAAGGTATGATAGTATTCACCTATGGATTATTTTCCTTCATAGGGTTCCTAAATTTTCCAATTTTTAAAAGGTAGAATCTACAATGGATGTTAGGGTTTTTACTCAATCTCATGGGTTCGTTTAAATTATGATCTAATTGATTGTTTCATGTCTTTTTATATATGAATTGAAGTAATTGCATGTTTCTAAGTTGAATTCCCATGAACTCATGTGAAATCCATGATTTCTAGATTATGATCATATGATGAAGCTTTTGAATCATGAAATATGAGTTTATGAAGATATGCATGATCCTTATGAAATTGATGTAAATGTTTTAAGTATGCTTTGAGAGTGAAGTATAAATTTTGTTGTTGTTGTGAAAGGTTTTCTCACACACTACTCAAACATGAATGTGAAAGGGTTTTCTCACATAAAGTATTCATAAGGTCGAAAGGTCTTATCACCTAAGATGAATCAAAGTTAAGGAGGTATTCTAATTATAAGACAAGCGGCGATACCCATATCCCATGAATGTTAAGATAAGTTAAGACAAATAACTATTCTGTGGGATATATGCTTAGCACTGAGTGGACAAGTGGCGATTACCCATGTCCCATAAACTATGTGCCACCATGGGTTTTATAGATAAACATTAGCTAGTAGATCCACCTAAGATAGAAGTTCATGTTTCTTACCTTGGTAAGTGAGGACACCTCTTTTCGGTGTGGGGTAGAAACTAGATTCCATGTTATAGCTCACTTGGTCTCTATGTCGGTTAAAGGTAAATCCCCCACAATAATGAACTAAGGTTACTTCTAGAAGTATCTCACAAGTGTTTAAAAGATGTTTAACTTGCATTGACCATGTCTATGATTTATACTTTCGAACCCTTTTATCTCATAATTTAACGTGGTTATTGCATGTCATGCAAACTCCTTTTTAGCATGATTTCATAACTCTTATGCATTGCAATCATACTTGGCACATTCCATGTACTAACACACATTTTTTCCTATATTGTTTCGCTAATGTAGGGTCTGACGTTCCCATTCCGCATCTCCGTGGCTAGTGATCACTTTAGTAGATATAGAAGATTGGCGAGTCCAAATGTTCTGATGACCGAACCCTTTATTGCTTATTGTCTTTACTTTTCATTATTGTATGTGATGTATGGGTTACATCCAAATCACTCTTGATGTAATAGATGGCTTTGAGACTATGTTAAACTTCCGCTATATTTTGTCAACTCTTATGATATGAACTGTCCTTTAAAATCTCTTGATTTTCTATTATCTTGTATGATGTATGCTAAGTGGCTTGTGTAGGGCCTCTCAGGGTCCTATACGCCATGTCACGTCTAGGGTGTACTTTTGGTCGTGACAAATTTGGTATTCAGAGCACAAGGTTTAGAAAGGTCCTAGGAAGTCTCATAAGCCACGTCGAGTACATTCTTATTCATGAGTGTGAACCGTGCCACATTTATGAATGAGAGTTGATGAGTCTGGGATTTTGACTCATTTAGGGCTTAATAATCATAGTTTTAGTGTCCTCATTGCCTATCTTATGCTCTAAACTAATGTTTATGCATTAATTTGCAGCTAGGAAGACCAAAGCGAAAGGCATGGACATTACCGGGAAAAAGGGAGCAGAAAAGCAGAACCAGTTGAAGAAAACCAAGGCTGAGGATCGCCAAGACCACTCGACGAGTCGCCGAGTAGTCCTTCAGCTCTCCTAAAGTTACAGCGTGCCAGCCCTTGGACAAAGGCAACTCGGCGGTGGACCGCACCCTTCGGCGATGCGCCGATTGTATCAGCGAAGGAGTCTCAGCCCGCCTAAATTTACAGAACAATTAGTGAAGATGTAAGCAAAATCGGCGATGAGAAAGGACAATTGGCGCATCGCTAATCAGGTCGGCGAGCCCAACCTCGATCGCCTAAAAGAACAGCACAGAAAGGGTGAAGACTCAAGCTAAAAAGGCGATGGAGAGGAGCATTTGGCGCGTCGCCGACCAAGTCAGCGACGCCCGACACATACCGCCGAATGACCCAGAAGGCAAAAATCTGGGAACGTATAAATTGATTTATAAAAAGAGAAAACGCCGTCCTAACATTGATAGACTCTGTGATTTTTATCCAAACACTGTTTTTCTGAGTTTTTGAGTAGAATTTGAAGTTGGGTGTTGATTTTAAGTTGATTTCAAGCATTGTAAGGATGGGAATTCGCTACCCATCTTATGGAGAATATAACTGGTAATATTTTTCTACTTTTTACTATGCGTGGGTATAACCCCCATTCTTAGGGTGTGATTATGTGATTAATAGTCTTAATTAGCTTATGGGTGTTAGTAATTAATGATTTATTTACTGTTTTGAAGTGGGTTTGATTGATAACTGAGTTTTAATCCATAAACTATAGCTACAAATGCAGTTCTAGTCTAGTATTCTTAGCTTGCTTGAAAAAGAGGTTTTAGAATTAAGGTTATCAATTAATGATTGTAGTGATTGGGTTATTGTGGATTCATCTTGAGAGAGTGAGTGTAAATTTGATCCTACCAATCTAGCTCGAGAGAGTAGATTAATTGAGGTTTTGGGTTGTTCATAATTGTTTTGCTTGTCAAGGTTCAAGAGAACTCACTCGATTCATGATAGTTGATCGAGAGATGACTATTACATCTAAAGCCTAGCCTACCTACTAAGAATCAGCGATCTTCAATAATTAGTAATCACCTGTATAGTGAAATAGGCAATTAATCGATCACATCCCCAAGGATCCCTCTCTACTTGAGTAATTCCCTGTTTTCGTAGTTTCTAATTGACAAGCCTTATCCCCCCATTTGACACTTGTTGTCAACCCCTGCAACTTACTTTAATTGTTCCGATAAATTCTATTCATACAATCGATTAGAACACGTCTTTCACTTCGTAATTGAATTCTTGACCGTATCACTCCCTGTGGGATCGACCCCAACTCTTTATTGGGTTTATACTAGATTGCGATCTCCTACACTTAGAATTTGATGAAGTGTTGTTGAGCGTTATCAAAAATGGCGCTGCTGCCAGGGAGTGGTGTTTACAATTCTTTTAGTGAAGTTTAGCTGTGATCTAATCTTATTTGTAGTTGAATCAACTTACTTTGTTTTGTGTTTTTTGTTGGCTGCTCGTGAACAGGTGACGAGATGAGTGTGAACGGGACTAACGCCAGCCAACTTGGACATCAAGATGACATCAGGAACTTGAATGATGTCAATGAAGCTTAATTGGGTAGTGTAGGTGCTATTCGGTTACCACCGGTTGTGGGAAACGCTGTATTCCATGTGACTAGCACGATATTGCAACTATTGCAAATGAAAGGTTCGTTTGAAGGTTTAGCTCATGAAGATCCCTGCGAGCATATCCGAAACTTCGTGGATATGTGTGATCCATTTGTCTTCGAGATTATCACACAAGAAACGGTTAGACTTCAGTTGTTTTCATTCTCTCTAATGGGGGTGGCAACAAAGTGGTTGGCTGAGTTACCAAGATAATCAATCACTTCGTGGGAAGAACTCACCGAGCTATTTTATGTCAGGTTTTCCCCTCCTTCAAGGATGATGATGCTGAGGGGTCATATTCAGAACTTTAAGCGAGTAGATGTGGAACCGATTCATGAAACATGGTTGAGGTTCCAAAAGCTGCTACTCAAGTGCCCAACTCATGGACTCCCGAGAAATGTGTTGCTACAATACTTTTATCGGAGTCTCAATTCAATAAACAAAGGGGTGGCTGACCAGCTTGTTCGAGGAGGAATCATGCAGCATCCATTTTCTATAGCATCCACTCTCCTCGACGAAATGATAAAGATCAATCATAAGTGGTACACTGAGGAAGATCATGTGTCTCTCTTGAATTTTGAGATGACAAAAGAGCAAGTAGAAAAAAACCAAGAACGAGACGACAAGATAGCCAAGATGATGTCACAAATGGTTTTGCTAAATGAACAAGTGATAGGAGGTATTTATGAAAACAATGAGGTGAAAAAAGTGTCAAGACTAGAGGAGGATTCTCACCCAGGATCTTTGAGATTCGGCTGACCAAAATGACTTCTGGAGGAGAGAAGACAATCATGAGGTGTATCACATGCAAACAAGTGACAACCCAAAATCTAGGGGCAGTTCAGGGAGCCTTCGAGTGGATGAATTGTTATCACGCATTCTAGATAAGGTTGAAGGGTCTAATGACATGCTTAAGGAAATGAAGGCTGATTTCTCATCCTTGAATAATAAAGTAAGCTCTCACGCAGATTCTATCAAGCAACTTCAATGTCAAATGAGCCAACTTTCAGCTCAGTTAGAACCCAAACTATTATGAAGGTGTGCAAATGATGATATGGCAAATTCAAAGGCTGATCATGACAAATATTTGGTGGTTTTGACATGAAGTGGGATAGTAGCAGGTGGTGATGTGAAGGTGAATGATAGGGCAAACAATATTAAAGAAGAAAAAGACACCACTGATGTAGAGAGGTCCGACCAAGCATCGGAGAATAACATGTTCGAATAGGATGAAGAAATTCCAAGGCAAAGCACCACCGAGGAGCTGCAATTAGCTAAAGAAGGGGCTGCATCTTCTTCAAAGTTAGTAAAACCGTTTCCCAAAATCAATCCCCCTTTTCCTCAAAGGCTCAAAAAGCGGAATGAAGATAAAACGTTCACAAAATTTCTATCCGTGTTCAATATGCTTTCTATAAACCTTCCTTTAGTGGAAGCATTATTGGAGATACCGGGATACGCAAAATTCATGAAGGAACTAGTCACTAAGAAAAGAAGTATGGATTTCGAAATGATTGAAGTTTCTCACAATTGTAGTGCCATTATGACCAGCGATGTGATCACAAAAAAGAGGATCCAGGGCCATTTACTATCCCATGTACCATTGGGATGCTTCAGTTTGCCAAGGCGTTATGCGACTTGGGAGCGAGTATTAACTTGATGTCGTATGCCATCTTCAAGCAACTTGGGCTAGGTGAACCTAAATCCACAATAATGCGTCTTCTCATGGCTGACCGGTCCATTAAACACCCCATTGAAATACTTTATGATATCTTGGTGAAGGTGGATAGATTTATCTTTCCGGCTGACTTTGTTATTTTGGATTGTGAGATTGATGCGGAGGTGTCTATTATTTTGGGTACACCATTTTTGGCAACCGAAAGAGCTCTAGTGGATGTTGAAAGTAGTGAGTTAAAGTTCCAGGTAAATGATGAGGAGGTTACATTCAATGTGTGCAAATCAATGAAGCAACCTAGTGACATTCATGTGGTTTCAACAATTGATGTGATTGATGAAATAGTTGCTAGTGTGAGTGAAATGATGTGTATGGGTGAACCCTTGTTGTTGTCCTTTCAAATTATGATGAGGACGAAGTTCAAGGGTATGATGAGGTAGTGGTTGCTCTATCGGGACTAGGTGCTCATTCAAGAAATCCATTGAAGCTTGATATTGATCTAAAAAATTGAGAGAGTCCCCCTGCCAAACCATCCACGGAAGAACCTCCAAAACTTGAGTTGAAAGTGCTCCCATCTCATCTTCAGTATGTATTTTTGGGAGCAAACAATACCTTACCCGTTATTATTGCAGCGGACTTTCTTGAATGGAAAGTGAAATTGCTTTTTGTGGTATTAAAGCGGTACATCAAGGCCATAGAATGGACAATTGTTGATATTGTAGGTATTCCCCCCGGGATTTGCACTCATAAAATCCAATTGGATAGTGAATGCAAACCAAGTGTTGAGCATCAAAGAAGGCTAAATCAGCCTATGCAAGAAGTGGTGAAGAAAGAAATTATCAAGTGGTTAGATGCAGGTGTGGTGCACGCTATTACGGATAGCAAATCGGTAAGTCCCGTACAATGTGTACCGAAGAAAGGAGGCATCACGGTGGTTCCAAACGAAAAAGGTGAACTTGTACCTATGAGGTCGGTCACTGGTTGGAGTGTATGCATGGACTACCAGAAATTAAATGCATGGACCGAGAAAGATCATTTCCCTATACTGTTTATGGATCAAATGTTTGATAGGCTTGCAGGGCGTGGATGGTATTGCTTTTTGGATGGTTATTCCGGATACAACCAGATTTCCATTGCACCAGAAGATCAAGAGAAGAATACTTTCACATGTCCCTATGGGACCTTTACTTTCAAGAGGATGCCTTTTGGATTGTGAAATGCTCCGGCGACATTTCAACGATGTATGCTCTCTATTTTGGCAGATATGATGGAAGACTCAATGGAAGTATTCATGGATGATTTCTCAGTTGTTGGTGATTTGTTTGAAACATTTCTTGAACATCTTGGGCAACTGCTACAAAGGTGCGTGGAAAACAACCTAGTTCTAAATTAGGAGAAGTGTCACTTCATTGTAAAGGAGGGCATTATTTTGGGGCATAAAATTTCAGGAGAAGGAATGCAAGTGGATCAAGCTAAAGTCGAAGTCATTACCCAACTCCCCCCTCCTATCTCCGTAAAAGGTGTCCAGAGTTTTCTAGGCCATGCGGGTTTCTACAGGCGGTTTATAAAGGACTTTTCCAAAGTATCACACCCACTTTGCACATTGCTAGAAAAGGAATCTACCTTCAATTTTGATGATGCTTTCCTAAAAGCATTTTTGTGCTTGAAAGAAAAACTAGTGTTAGCCCAAATCATTATTACCCCCGATTGGAGTATTCCATTTGAACTCATGTGTGATGCTAGTGGTGTTGCTTTAGGAGCTGTTCTTGGTCAACGAAAAGGGAAATTATTTCACCCAATTTATTATGCAAGTAAGACATTGAATGTGGTGCAAAAGAATTATACCGTCACGGAGCAAGAATTGTTAGCGGTGGTGTATGCGTTTGAAAAATTCAGAGCGTATCTTTTGGGAACCAAAGTGGTGGTGCACACGGATCATGCTGCCATTAGATACTTGATGTCTAAGAAGGATGCCAAACCAAGGTTGACTCGGTGGGTATTTTTGTTGCAAGAGTTTGATTTCGAAGTAAAAGATCGGAAGGGATGTGAAAACCAAGTGGCAGATCATTTGTCTCGATTAGAAACCAATATGGTTGATTCCAACGAAAGGGATATTGTGACTGAATTTCTGGATGAAACAGTGATGAGGGTAACCCAAGGCAACCCACCTTGGTATGCTGACTTCGCTAACTATGTAGTGTGTGGAATAATACCCGAGGTTCTGAACTTCTACCAACAAAAGTGGTTCCTGTTCGATGTAAAGAGGTATTTCTGGGATGAACCATATCTATTCAGAGAATGCGCAGACCATATAATTTGACGATGCGTACCAGAAGAGGAAGTCAATGAAATTCTCAATGCTTGCCACGCTTCGCTTGTTGGTAGACATCATAGCGGGGTGCGAACAGCCGCCAAAGTGCTTCAAAGTGGTTACTATTGGCCATCACTATATCAATATGCACATGGCTTTGTTAAACAATGCATACAATGCCAAAACAAAGGAGGGGTATCAAGAAAGCATGAGCTACCCCTTAATCCCATCCTGGAGGTTGAATTGTTTGATGTTTGGGGAATATATTTCATGGGTCTGTTTGTGAGCTCTTTTGGTAACAAGTACATTTTGGTGGCATTTGATTACGTTTCTAAATGGGTGGAAGCTGTAGCATTACCCAACAATGAGGGAAATAGTGTTGTACAATTCGTATAGCACTACATTTTTGCAAGATTTGGTACCCCGCGTGCTATTATCAGTGATGGAGGGTCTCATTTTTGTAACCGGTTGTTTGCATTGTTTTGGAGCAAATACGGAGGCAAGCATAAAGTTGCAATATCGTATCATCCACAAACAAGCGGCCAAGTTGTGGTTTCAAATCGAGAGATTAAGAGTATTCTGGAAAAAACAGTGAATGCAAATTAGACGGATTGGTCTCGGAAGCTGGACGATGCTCTTTGGGCATATCGCACAGCTTTCAAAACACCAATTGACATGTCACCATATCAGTTGGTATTTGAAAAATCTTGTCACCTGCCAATTGATCTTGAACATAAGGCGCTATGTTCGTTGAAGGTGCTAAATCTGAACTGGGGGAATGCTTCAAAAGGGAGAGTAAATCAACTTCATGAGTTGGAGAAATTTTGGTTGAGGGCGTATGAAAGTTCAGCCCTTTATAAGGAGAAAATGAAGAAGTGGCATGATGCTAAAATCCTTCAGTGCGAGTTCCGAGTTGGTGATTTTGTTTTGCTCTACAATTCTTGTTTGAGACTTTTCCCGGGTAAACTTAAATCGAAGTGGTCTGGCCCATTCAAAGTAACTCGAGTATTCACAAATGGGGCAATTGAAGTTGAAGGTAAAGACGGACCAACATTCAAAGTGAATGGGCAGTGTCTGAAGCTCTATTTTTGAGAATGTCAGGAAATATTGGTAATTGAAGAGGTGTATTTGGAAGATGCTTGAGAGCATTTCCACGTCGTGCCACGACGTTAAATAAGGCACTTCTTGGGAGGCAACCCAAGCTTTAGTTGTTTTTGAATAATGTTTACTGAATGTGCAGGAAATGGTGATTGTGCAATGCTAAGACCCTTTCGTCGGTTCACCGAGTAGTTTAGCAGTCGGGATTCGTTTTGCCTTTTGGTCCTGACTGGAGGACCACCATTTAGGAAAGTTCAGAGAAGCTGTCAGTCTGTTCGGCGGTGTGCCGAATGGTCTGGCGAGCTTGAGTTCACTCGCCTTTTGGTTCCACCTGAAGGGCTGATGAGTTCGAGATTTGGACTCATTTAGGGCTTTGTTTATATAGATTTAGTGTCCTCAAATGCTTAATTTGTACCATAAACTGATGATAAAGCCTTGATTTTCAGGTATATGGATTGAGGAGCAAAGCAAGGACACTAAATGGCAAAAACAAACAAAACAAACTGAAGAAGTGAAGAAAACGAGTCTGAGGATCGCCAAGAGCACTTGGCGTGTCGCCGAGTGACTACTTTAACCGCCTAAAGTTCCAGAGTGCCAGCCCTGAGGGAAGAAACCAAGTAGGTGACATAAAAGGGGAAGTCGGTGAATCGCCGAGCAGTTCCGCGATGCCAAAAGAGATCGCCCAAAGTTACAGGACATGAGGATGCTGAGAGCCAAGGTAGAAAGGCGATAGAAGAGAGCAATGGGCGGTTCACCGAACACAACTTACCTCGCCTAATGGCCCTTCGTGGCTAATTTTCAGCAACTATAAATAGAATTTTGAACTGTAAATTGGAGAGTTCCTTTCAGCTTAGAATTTTTCATTAAAGGCTAGAACAGTTTTAGAGAGTTCCTTAGTAGACTTGAAGACTTTTGGAGATTCAATTTGGATATTTTGCAAGTGGGTTTTGAATATTTGTTCAATTTGAAGCATCATAAAGGTTTAATTATTATTACCCAGTTGATGGCTGATCGATTCGGTAACCATTTTTACTCTTTTATGATGTTTGTCTAAAACCCCAATCCTTGGGGTATGATCATGTGATTACGGGTTGAATTAGTTTATCGGTGTTGTTAATTACTAGTTTAAATGCTATATTGAAGTGGGTTTAATTATTAGCTGAGGTTTAATTTATGAATTTTAGTTGCAAATGCAGTTCTAATTTTGTGTTCTTAGCTTACTCGAGAGAGAGGTTTTAGAACCAAAGCTTTTGATTAATGGTTTGTAGGTATTGGGTTGATTTGGGTTCAGCTCGAGAGAGTGAATCCAAAACCCAATCCTACCCATCTTGCACGAGAGAGAAGATGTATTAAGGTTATGGGTTGTTCTTAATTGCTATGCTTGTTGATATTCGAGAGAAATCACTTGAAGCGTATTTGTTGTTCGAGAGAAAACTATTTCAATTATAGTCTAGCCTACCCACTGATATTTAGCTATTTACTAGTAGTTTCATTTACCCATATATCGAAATTTGCCTATAATCGATCACATCCCGAGAATTCCTCTCATTATTGTTATCTCAATTTGTTTGTGGCTGCCTTGTAGTTGATAATTGCAAACCAAAAACCCCTATGTGACATTTAATGTCACCCCTTTAATTTATTTCATGTCTTTTTCGATAATTTCTATTCCTATATCTAGTTAGATCACATTTGTACTTCTTAATTGAACTTTTAACATGTACCGCTCCCTGTGGGATTCGACCCCAACTCATTTGTTGGGTTTTATACTACTTAACGATCGTTTACACCTAGAATTGGATGAGGTGTGCTTGAAAAGTTTATCAAAATGGCGCCGCTATCGGGGAGTGGTGTTGTTTAAAATTCTTTTATTGAAGTTGAATTGTGATCTTTGTAGTTATAGTTGAATCTACTTATTTTAGTTTTTGGTTTTGTGTTGCTTGTGTTAAACAGAGGAGGAGATGAGTGTTAACGGAAGTAATGGTAGCCAAGTGGGCCACCAAGACGACATTGGGAATCTCAATGATGTCAATGACCCAAACGTCAATGACCCAAAACATTTGGGTGGTGTTGGTGCCATTCGTTTACCTCCAGCTGAAGGAAACACTATTTTTCACATCACAAGCACAATGCTTCAGCTCCTACGATTGAAAGGATTGTTTGGGGTGATGGCTCATGAGGATCCCAATGAGCATATCAGGAACTTCGTGGATGTTTGTGGGCCGTTCTCATTTAAGAACATATCGCAAGAATCGGTCCATCTCAGGTTGTTTCCGTTCTATTTGATGGGTGAAGCTACTAAATGGTTGGCTGAGTTACCAAGGGACTCTATCACCTCTTGGGATGAGCTGACCATAGCATTTCAAGTGTGATTCTTTCCCCCATCAAAGATGATGACTCTAAGGGATGGCATGAAAGGTTTCAAACGCTTGGAAGGCAAGCCAATCCATGAGACATGGCTGAGATTTAAGAAGCTGGTGCTTCAGTGCCCAACTCATGGACTTCCCGATAATGTGTTGCTGTAATATTTCTATAGAAGCCTTGACTCGCTAAACAAAGGAGTGGCTGATCAACTTTCTCCGGGTGGTATAATGCAACAACCCTATGCAATAGGATCCCAAATCCTTGATTGCATGACCAAGATCAACATGGCATGGTACACTCGATAAGACCAAGTCGCTCCTCTTACTTATAAAATGACAAAAGAGTAGATCGAGAAGGATCAAGAGAGAGACCAAAACATGGCCAAAATGATGACCCAACTGGATATCTTGGCTAAAAATGTCATGTGTGCTGGCGTAAGGAGTGTTAACGCTGTGGGTGTTAGTGGAGCAAACCCCAAAGAAGCACAATTTGAAGCGCTGTACAATGAGGAAGTGAACGTCCTAGCCATTCAAGGAGGAGGTTATCGTGCAAACTACCCAAGATCGGGTGGAAATCAAGGATGGAATAGAGATGAGGGCTGGAGAGAACTTGTTAAAGAATGGCTTGATCGTAACGCCACTTGGAAGGAAAGAGAGGGGGAGAAAGATATGTATGTTCCTCCCCATGAGCGTCAAAAGCCCAAAGATTCTGAGGGAGGCCGGACAGAAGATATGCTTTCACCCATTCTCACCAAAGTTGAAGGGTCTGACAAAGTGTTGAAAGAGATGAAAGAGGATCTCTCGACTCTCAATCAGACGGTGACCTCTCACTCAATCTCTATTAAGCAGCTGGAGACCCAAATGGATCAAATTTCTTCACATCTGAATCCAAGACATAAGGGGGGGGGGGGGGTTGCCTAGTGACACAATGGCAAACCCCCAAAATGAAGCTTGATTTGGTATCCTAGTCGTGCCACGACGTTAACTAAGGCGCTTCTTGGCAGGCAACCCAAGTTTTTAATGCTTCAAGTTTGATTTTGAATAACGGGTGTTGATGGTGCAGGTTGAAAGGGTGAAAAGTGTTGGAAAAAAGCAGTTTGGCGAGCATAAAGTCCAGTTGGCGACCCACCGTCGAGCCCGACTTGGACCGCCGTTGGATCCACAAAACCTGATGTGGAAGTCTGTAAAACTTGCGGACCAATTAATTAATCGGTGACTCACCGAATAGGTCGGTGGGCCCATTTTAGTCACTCGTTTGGACCCCCAAATTGACTGAAGGGCCTGTAAAACTCGGCGAGGTAAATAACCACTCGGTGCATCACCGAGTGGTTCGGCATGGACGACTTACCTCTGAAAAGGCTGCGAACTGAAAGGTTTTAAAAGGCCAAACGGTTTAAAATTTCAAAATCTTTCATATTCTCTCATTTCTAACCCCGTACACTCTTACCCGCACTTTAGATTTTTCATATTTTTGCTATTTCTCTTGATTTTTGTGTGTGATCTCGTGCCCGAATTTGGAATACATTACCGCCTAGCTTTTCAAAATTTACAATTCGGCATACAGGTTTGTTTTCCAAACCCCGTACTTTAGTTTAGTGGTTAAACTCAAATGCAATAGGTAATGTGTATTAATATGTGTTGGGTAATTGTTTGAATGGTGTTTTATGTGTTGGATTCCCGTATTGTGTTCGAATTGGTTCCTAAATGCTTAAAAAGATGATTTTCCGTGTTTTGTGCGATTAATTTGATTCTAAATTGTTGGGTAGCGTTTGTGTTACATTGGGTCTAGTTGGGTGAAGTCTAAGTAGCCCCGAGTTGTGCCAAATGATGTAATTTGCCTGATGATGGAGCATTTGATGCCATTCCTAAGGGAAAAGGTCGTTAAATGACCAATTTTAGCCAAATCCGGGGGAAGTTTAAGTACCCCGAAGGCATGGGTCGTATGGGTCTGAGTCTAATTGCATAGTGTAGGTATTTTATTTTGATTTCGGGGGCTGCGGGTTTGATTTTGGGAAAGGGGGTTGAAAACTGGCATGTTGGGCCGTTTAACGAGCTACATCGAGCTCGCCGAATGGTTCGGCGGTTCGCCAATGTCCCCCTTTGATCCCCCTTAATTTCATGATTTGGTTGAATTGAGTCTGTAACTTTTGGTGGGAAGCCTGAGCTCGCCGAGAGGTTCCTTTGATCGCCCTTTCTACGCCCTAACCCTTAAAATACACTGTAATATTTGGCGGGCTACTCTAAGCTCGCCGATTGGTGTCGGTGATTCACCGAAGGGCCCTGAACATCACCGACATGACTTAATTCTGGAGAATTTTTAAGCTGATCCTTTCGGGGAGCCTGATCTGGCTCGCCTAAGTGATTCGGTGACTCGCCGATTGGTTCGGCGAGTCTTTCTGAAACTTGAATTCTGTAATTTTCTTGAACAATTTCTAACGTTTTTCGATTAGTTTTGTAGAAATGGCTAGGACCAATTTGGACGATAGTGGCATGCTGCCCCGCAAAAGGGCACGGGGAATTGTTATAAATGAGGGAGCAGCTGCTTCCACCACAACGAGCAAGAAAGCACCTCCAAAAGGAGGCAAAGGCAAGGGCAAGGCGCCCGTAAGTGAGAGACCGGAGCACAACTCCGGCAATGATAGGGAATCCTTCAATTCTCAGGCCTCATTCTCTGAGCCTGAGGATAATCAATTGCTACAGACCCAACGAGTAGAGATTCGGGCAAAAGCTCGTCAACAGCCGTGTAGGATTCCGGAGTCTACCCCTCCTGCTGTAGATACAGTGCCAGCTCCGGCACAGATGGTGGTTCAAGCGCCACCAGTTCAGGGTCCTCCTCCCTGGTTTCTCAACTAGTTAAAAGCTGAGGGATTGAGGACAATTCTAGGAGAGAAGAGGTTGTCCATAGATGGAGTAGTGGATAGATACCCGAATGTGTGGGACACTCTCCAGTTTCATCGATTTGAGATCTTCACTAGGCTCCGTGGCCCATATATCCCCACCTGGGTTCGGTAATTTTATGCAGCTTATAGTGACCTGGTGCCTAAAGGAAAGAAGAAGGCCAGTGCCTTCAGATCGGTAGAATCTGTGGTTGTCCGGGGGAGGACAGTCTGATGTGATAACAACGATATAAACACAGTATTTGACAGAGTCACAGACATCGAGCACGGATACTAGAGCATGGTCACTTCACAAACTCTGGATGAATTGAAGGGCTGGCTAGCTCCCCTTATTTATGACACCACCCCGAGGTGGATTGAGGCGGGAGCACCTATTGAAAAGAAGGATCTGAACATAGCAGCTCGGTACTGGTTTGGGTTCATCAGTAACTCAATCATGCCGTCACAGAACAAGTACATTCTTTGCCACCCAAAGGTGGCCTGTCTCGGATTCATCATCGCCAAGAAGCGGCTGAACTTGGAGCTGATTATAGAGCAGGAGATGGCCATGAGGGCCAAACAGTGCCAGACGTCCCTGCCATTCCCATTGCTGATTACGGAGTTATGTCGTCGGGCTAGAATTCCTCATGAAGAGAAGAGGGATATCAAGGTCACTCCCACAACTTCCACCGATATTTGGTGCAAAGAGGCTGAGTATACACGAGATGAGGTCGAGAGAAGGAGAGAAGCCTCGATGGATACATCCCCGGAGGTAGACATCGACTCATTACCTACAGAGGCATCTTTGCCTACTCTGGCCTCTGGGCCTTCAGGTACATCTACTTCCACTCCTTCCCAGGTCCCGACTTCTTCTGCTACCTCCCATCCCCCTAGAGCTACTGCTGGTTCCATCGCCGCCAGGCCTCCGATCAGTCAGGCCATGCTCCTCAAGATGGGGAACGTAGCCCATTCTGTAGATGTGCGAGCTTCTCTAATCGAGGCTGAGGTACCCTGGATGATTGAGAGAGCTATCACTGCTGCGCTGACACCTCTCCAAGCTTCCATTGATGCTCTCACAGCGAGAGTAGTGATTTGCGAGAGAGGATAGGGTGTGACGACTAAGGTTACGACTTTGAAAGCTGAGGTTTCTGAGCTTAGGAAGGATATGGACCATCTAAAATCCATAGACTTTACTTCACTATTTGGGATGGTGGAGATCCCAGATGATCCGAGTGCTGAGATTCCAGCTTGTGTTGAGGTACCTCCGGCTACCATCGGAGATGATATTAGGAAGGATGCTGTTGATGCTGAGAATGATGCCGAGACCGATGAGGAGCAGCTTGAGGAGTGAGATGCTGCTGTTTATGAGGATTTGGCCAACCTATGGGTGCCATGTTCGAGACAGCCCGACAGGCCTCTTTGAGATACACCACTATGGCTGGGGCTAGTGCATCTACTGCTGATGCTCCACCGGGCACTGATGCCCATCCTCAGAGTGTTACCCTGGGCATTGATGCCCCGACAGATGGAGCGACTGAGTAGACAAGATCATCTTTACCTCCTTCACTATTGTTTTATTGATTATCTATATTTCAGTTGCATTTGAGGACAACTACTTTTCTTTTGTGGGTGGGGTGAGGTATTTCCATACCTACCTGTTGTGATTCTGATTTGTTTGTGAATATTGGGTTTTGTTCATTTATAAATGTGTTTTGATCTTGAATTCGTGTGGATGTTTTAGCTTGTGGCCCTTGTATGAATAGAATGGGTTTTAACCAAATTTTAATTTGCCACCTCTTTTGTATGTGATTGTGGATGTTCTTGTGCGAATTTGAGTATCGATTTTGATCAATACCGATGACTTGAATAGTGCTCTTAATTGAACGAAATGAATGTGCAGCTACGATGAGGCCAATGAAGTTGCATAGACAATGTGTGAACTTTTAGCATCTCGTTGTGACTAGCCGGTTGTCGAATGAGTCTCTTGTGATGAACATTGCACACTAGCTAGAAAGTGTGGAGTCTTGTTTGATATTGGTTCCAATGCCTTGTGTGATGAGATTACTTTGAACAATGTGTGATGACACCTAGAATTTGCCCCGTTGGTCCGGTTGACTAAGTGATACAAGCACTTGAAATGATCTTAGGCAACAAATTTTGAAGAGTGAAACAATTTGACAATATACCTCTTTTTTGGCCAACCTTGTGAGATGTGTGAACCTTGCTTGAACCATTTTGAGCCTTATCCTCTTTCTTGGAAGAAACATGAACAATTTTAACCTCTCTTTATTCCATTCATCCACAACTTTCATGAAGTGTGGTTTTTTTGAATAGCCAGCTTAGGCCAAAAGCCTAAGTTGGGGGTGTGGTGAAATGAGAAGGAAAGTCTAGAAGTGTGAAAAATCCCCCTTTGAGTAGTGGTTTGAAAAAGATGGAACTCCTCCATGTAAAAAAAATGAGAAAAAGAAAAGAAATGAGAAAAGAAGCAAAGAAAAAAAATGAAAAAGTTATGAAATAAAGTGTTGGAATTTGCAAAAGAAATGGGGTATCGATAGTTCATATGAAGTTGAATAATGGGGTGGATTGTGAGCATTTTTGAAATGTTAAAGAAAAAAGAGGAAAGTGATGTTCAAACCATAATTCATGAAGGTAGAACCCACTGAGCCTAAATGACCATACCTTGACACTCAGCCCCGTTACAAGCCGAGAAAAGACCTTTGTGATCTTGTGTGAGCTGAAACAAATGTTGATTGAAAAATAAGGGCAAACCTATGGGTGAAGTCATGCATGTGTTCATCTTTGTGAGCGTGAGAGTTGTATCTGATTCCGGAACTTTAACATGGTTGAGAAATTGTGTGTGAATATGGAATCATCTTTGTTGTGAGGGCATTTGAGTACCTTTATTGAGCTTGAACTTGCATTTGAAGCAAGTATTGTGAACTTGAGTATATTTAATAATGGTGAATCACAATTTGAATCTTTGAGTGCACAGTTGATCATTGCATGAGTTAGTTGAACCTTGTTGTGTGCATTCATGTTGAGTCTT
The DNA here is from genome assembly GCA_029582245.1 of Solanum etuberosum. Lineage (NCBI taxonomy): Eukaryota > Viridiplantae > Streptophyta > Magnoliopsida > Solanales > Solanaceae > Solanum > Solanum etuberosum. Next base: position 68,517 of record JAJONR010000748.1, read on the forward strand.
ATGCAGCACTATGTGAGACATCCTTTTTGAACTGCTGATCTTGAGTTTTACTTGAGGACAAGAAAAAGTTTAAGTTGGGGGTGTTGATGAGTCTGAGATTTGGACTCATTTAGGGCTTTGTTTATATAGATTTTGTGTCCTCAAATGCTTAATTTGTACCAAAAACTGATGATAAAGACTTGATTTTCAGGTATATGGATTGAGGAGCAAAGCAAGGACACTATTTGAAAGGAACAAAACAAACTGAAGAAGTGAAGAAAGGTGAGTTTGAGGATCGCCAAAAGCACTTGGCGTGTCGCCGAGTGACTAATTTAACCGCCTAAAGTTCCAGTGTGCCAGCCTTGAGGGAAGAAACCAAGTAGGCGACAGAAAAGGGGCAGTCGGTGAATCACCGAGCAGTTCCTTGAGGATGTTGAGAGCCAAGGAAGAAAGGCAATAGAAGAGAGCAATGGGCGGTTCGCCGAGTGGTTCAGCGAACCCGACTTACCTCGCCTAATGGCCCTTCGTGGCTAATTTTCGGCAACTATAAATAGAATTTTGAATTGTAAATTGGAGAGTTCCTTTCAGCTTAGAATTTTTCTTTGAAGGCTAGAACAGTTTTAGAGAGTTCCTTAGTAGACTTGAAGACTTTTTGAGATTCAATTTGGTGATTTTGCAAGTGGGTTTCGAATTTTCTTCAAATTGAAGCATCGTAAAAGTTTAATTACTATTACCCAGTTGATGGCTGATCGATTCGGTAACCGTTTTTACTATTTTATTATGTTTGGCTAAAACCCCAATTCTTGGGGTGTGATTATGTGATTACAGGTTGAATTAGTTTATGGGTGTTGTTAATTACTAGTTTAAATGCTATATTGAAGTGGGTTTAATCATTAGCTGAGGTTTAATTTATGAATTGTAGTTGCAAATGCAGTTCTAATTTTGTGTTCTTAGCTTGCTCGAGAGAGAGTTTTAGAACCAAAGCTTTTGATTAATTGTTTGTAGGTATTGGGTTGATTTGGGTTCAGCTCAAGAGAGTGAATCCAAAACCCAATCCGACCCATCTTGCTCGAGAAAGAAGATGTATTAAGGTTATGGCCTGTTCTTAATTGCTATGCTTGTTGATGTTTGAGAGAAATCACTTGAAGCGGATTAGTTGTTCGAGAGAAAACTATTTCAATTATAGTCTAGCCTACCCACTGATATTTAGTTATTTACTAGTAGTTTCAATTACCCATATATCGAAATTTGCCTATAATCGATCACATCCCGAGAATTCCTCTCATTATTGTTATCTCAACTTGTTTATGACTACATTGTAGTTGATAATTGCAAATGAAAAACCCCTATCTGACATTTAATGTCACCCCTTTAATTTGTTTCATGTCTTTTTTCGATAATTTATATTCCTATATCTAGTTAGATCACATTTGTACTTCTTAATTGATCTTTGAACACGTACCGCTCCCTGTGGGATTCGACCCCAACTCATTTGTTGGGTTTTATACTGCTTAACAATCGTTTACACCTAGAATTGGATGAGGTGTGCTTGAAACGTTAATCAAGGGCCAGTGTTCTGGAAATTTTTGCGAGCCATATACAGTTTGGCGGTCTCAAGAAACCTTCGCCGATTAGCCACATAGTGAAGAGTTCTTCTGATCCCACTCCTTTCATTCAGTGCTCTTTCCTTTTTAATTCTGTCTTTATTTTCATTTTTGCATTGAGGACAATGTTAGATTTATTTGGTGGGGTGGGGGTAATTAAATGTTTGTTTTGTCCCGAATTAAAATTGCCACCTCTTGATGTTTGTGAATGTGGTTGTTCTCTTGCAATTTTGAGTGTCGGTTGTGATCAATACCAATGACTTGAATAGTGCTCTCGATAGAACGATATGCGTGTACGGCTCCAATGAGGCAAATTGATTTGCATAAGTTATATGTGAACTCTTAGCATCTCATTGTGACTAGCCGGTTGTTGAGTTGACCTCTTGTGATGATTGTTGCACGAATGCCATGTGTGGTGAGATTTTCTTGAAATATGTGCTTGGTAATACCTAGAACTTGCCCCGTTAGTGTCAGAACCCAGGGGGTATACCCTAGACGTAACATGGCATACAAGACCCCGAGAGGCCTCATATAAGCCACTTAGCTTTCATAACATAAGATAATAGAAATGAGCGGAAATTTAAAACATTTTCAACAACATCAAAGTTTCATAACAGAAGCGGAAGTCTATTACACTTTGGCTCAAAACCATCTAAAACCTGAATATCTGGGGACACAGCCCATACAACAATGTTCAAAACATAAAATGAAAGAACATAAGGAAATGTTGTCTATATCCTCGAATGCTATGAGGACTCACCAATCTTCAAGTCTTCCCTCTACTAAGGTCTTTTCCACAGGGATGAGAGTCGAGATCGTCAGACCCTACATTTTGATAAGAAATGTAGGCAAGAGTATGCGTTAGTACAAGAATATACTAAATATGATAGCTTGCATAAACATCAACATAAACATAAGGGTTAGACAATATAAGTCATAACCATAATCAATGCATAAAATAGATCATCATAACATAAAAGGAATATTTCATAAGTAACCTCAAAGCATACTTAACCAAGATATGGATAATCTTCCACTAGTCTTACTCATGATAGTAGGAAACCATAAGCCATCATCCAAGCTCATCATCTATCATTCTCATCTTTAGCTTATCTTTTATAGACATGGGGAATCTCCTCCTTGCCTTCTTATAAAGGCTCATGGGTAGTCGCCTCTTGCCGTACTTAAATGCTAATGGATAGTCGCCTCTTGCCTTGCTTATATTCAAGGGTATTCGCCTCCATGTCCATCTTATGGGATCATAGGTATTCACCTACATGCCCACATCATATGACACAGGTATTCACCTCCACATCATTCTATAAGGAATCATAGGTATTCGCCTACATGTCCTTTCATTATAAGATACGGGTATTCGCCTCCACATCTTTCATCATAAGATATGGGTATTCTCCTCCACATCTTTCTATAAGGAATCATGGGTAATTGAATCCATGTAAAACATTAGGGAATAAGGGTAGTCGCCTCTTACTCTCCTCTAAAGAATATGGGAATCACCTCATATCCTTCTCATCTAGAGGTCATGGGTGATGACCTCTTGCCTCATCAATTTTAGTCTTTAGTCTAGATTAACTTTAGGTGAGCAATCATTTCAACCTAGAATCATTTAATGTGAGAAATCCTTTCACATTCATAACATAAGCAATTCACGTGGGAACTATGTCTTCCACAACAATTACATCAATAATAAACAATTCATAACATAAGCTTTACTCTCAAAGCACTACATCTCATAATCATCCTATATGTTTCACTCTCAAAGCAATGTCTATCACAATCTTCATATATGCTTCAATCTCAAGCAATTCTAATAGAATTCATCATATAAGCTTCATTCTCAAGAAATTCTAATGTATCTCATCTATCCTAAAAGAATAAATCTAAACCCACAAATTCTCCTTTCATGACATAAAACCCATTTACATCAATTTCATCTTTCTAGACATGGGTTAGGCATGGGTACATGTAAATTCATCCTAAAAACATGGAATTCTATCAATTCAACCATAAACAATCATAACCCACTCAATTGGATCAACATTCATCAAGACCCACAACATTAGAAGAAAACCTTAACTCAAATTGGGGAATTTCTACTTTTCAATTGGGAGATCTTGGGGACTCCATGGAAGAAAGGATTCCATGGATGAAAAGCCATTATACCTTACTAATAAAGTCCACAAATTCTTGAGGAATGAAGACTTGACCTTGATCCTAGCTTGAACTCTTTCTTCTTCTTCAAGTTCTAGAGAGAGAAATATTTGAGAGGAGGAGCTTGATCTTCTTTTGAGAATTTGAGAGCCTGAATTTAGTTTGGGTGATTTGGGGGTCTAGAATAATTATATAGGACTTTAGGTAGAAGGAAAAATGACTTAGTATTGAGTTAAAACAATAGGGAAAAGACCCAATAACCCCTGACTTAAAAATAGCCGAATTGGCTCACTAGAAGCCCATCACGGGTCTTCATGACCACCACGGCCTTTCAAACGGGTCGTGAAGAAATTCAGCTTGATAGTACTTCCCTATTTCGGGCATAACTTTTTACTCCGAGATGAGAATTGGTAAAACTTAGTGGCATTGTAAAGAGAAGTAAGAGTCCTTTAATTTGATAGGTCATGGGCCACCTAATTCATTTTCTGCTAAAAAATATGATCGTTTGAAGTTGACCTTAAACTCTAAGTCTATTGAAATCCCTTCACGGACGACCTCACGGTCCGTGTGGGGCTTCACGGGCCGTTGTGATGCCCGTGGCCTTGAACCAGTAGCTAGGGGAGGACCCCTTATAATTTGACCCACTTGTCGACCACTTTTACGGCCGGTCAACCTCACCACGGGCCGCCTAGGCATCCGTCAAAGTAAAGCTTGCATGGGGAAGTTTCTTGAAACCTACCACGAGCCCCTTAATGGACCGTGGTCCCCTTCACAGCCCGTTTGGGGCTCCGTGGAGGGATCCATGGTCCACTTCTTGGGCTTGTGAGTTTTCTACTTGACCCATTTCTAGACTTCTTGATTCCGGGGTGTTACATTATCTCCCCCTTGGGAACATTCATTCTCGAATGGAGTTCTAAACCCATTTCTATACAAAAGACGCAATATTAGCAGCCCATCATGCATGTAATCTCATCTAAATGCTAAAATCTAGGAGGAAACATCAACTCCTAGCTAAACATACTCAATGTACCATAAGAAAGGTAGGAACTACATCTAGCAACCCAATATGCATGAAATTTCAAAACTACTCATGTCCAAGGAGGAACTACCATCTCCTAGCTAAAAGCATGCTCAACACAATCTCATGGAGCCTATATGCAATCTATACTCAAAACACATATCCAAGGAGGAATTTGTCAACTCCAAGCTAAGGCATGTTCATCAATTTGTCCCATGGAGTCTATAGGCAACTCATACTCAATGCACTACAACATGAGGAAAATCAATCATATAAACTCATTTTCTTTCAAAACACAAGTTTTCATGAACATGCATAACATAAGGAAATCATGGGAATATCTAAAACACACATGACATCAAAGACAAGGAACAAACCATGAGGAACTCTTTACCTCAAGTTAGAGTACGAGTAGAAGGAAAAATATGAGAATATCGGGACATCATATCGGCCTCGGCCTCCCAAGTAGCACCCTTAACTAAATGATTCCTCCACAATACCTTCACGGAAGCAACTTCCTTGATTCTTAATTTCTTAACTTGCCGGTCAAAATCTCAAACGAAACTTCCTCATAAGAAGGACTTTCAGCAACTCCCAAACCTTCTAAGGGAACTATGGATGTCGGATCTCCAACACACTTTTTCAATGTAGAGACATGGAAAACCAGATGCACGGACGCCAAATCATCAGGCAATTCTAGCTCATAAGCAACCTTACCAACACGTCTCAAAATTCATATGGCCATACATATTGGGGACTAATCTTCCCTTTCTTACCAAACCTCATGATACCCTTCATGGGTGATATTTTCTAGTAAATCCAATTGTTAAGATCAAACTCAAGATCTCTTCTTCTAACATCGTCATAGGACTTTTATTGACTTTGGCTGGTTCTCAACCTCTCTCTAATAAGTCGGACTTTCCCCATAGCCTCATGAACTAACTCGGGTCCTATCAAGGGAGTTCAGTATAAAGTCCATAATCAAATCTTCCCACTTCCAAGTAGGAATACTAGAGTCTTGGGATAAACCTCTCAATTTCTGGTAAGATCCGTTCCCTCAAGTCATCAACATTAGGAACACACAAAATGACCTCGGTACCTAAGTACACCATCTCCCCCTTGAGAGGAATCCTATACGGACTTCTTAAGCACCACCTTTTGCAATTCTACTAAGGTCGGATCAAGACATTGCTTAACTTTCACATCTAACACATAAGACAATTCAGAACAATCTTAAACCATAACACTACCCATGGTAGGGTCTACTATAGAACATATCAAGGTATTGTCTAAACACCCTATTCATCTAATCCATAAATACCACTAGAGCATTAGTCAATTCTAACGACATTACAAAAAACTCAAAATGACCATACCGGATTCTAAAAGCCATTTTTGGAATATCATACTCTTTCACCCTCACTTGGTGATAGCCCGACCTAAGGTCAATCTTTGAAAAGTAACTCGCTCCTTAGAGTTGGTCAACACTGAAATCTATTCCCCTCACCCTAACTAGGTGGTACATGCAATCCTTAGAAATCATCTTTCTAGCTTTAAGACAAAAGATAACTAACTTTTAGGCATAGAATTTTCCCCCTTCAACTCTTGGATAGGATCTTTCGAAAACTGAAATCTGACTACACGGGTTCTACAATCAATAGAGCATAACAAGAGTGCAACCAATCCATACCCAGAATAACATCAAACTCTAGAATATCAAGCTCTACCAAATCAACATAAGTAACTCTATGGAATAAGGAAACGAGACACTTTCTATAGACCCTCTTAACCACAATAGAATCACCAACAAGAGTAGAGATAGAAAAGCATTTAATTACAAATCAGGGTGCACATCTAATCTCATAGCCATACATGGCGTCACAAAAGACAAAGTAGCACCGGATCAAGTAAAGCATAAACATCAAGAACTTTAAACAACTGGTAACCACATCAGGAGAACCCTCTTGTTCACCTCGAGTCTGAAGAGCATATAACTTATTTTTCTTGGGAGCACTAGTACCCGAACCACTTGGACTGGATGAAGGATAGTGTTGAGCCCTACGACGACTATCTCCCTCATTCTTAGCAACTGAAGTAAAATACCTTATCTTGTGATCTGTCATACCACAACCAAAACAAACATTAGAGCCTGCTAGACATTCACCGGCATGCTTTCTTCCACATTTACCACAATCTGGCAAAGAAGGCCCATTACCACCTCCTTGAGGTTTAGGGTTAGATACCCTCTCTTGGTTGAACATTGAAGCCTTAGAATAACCTTGCTCAGAAAACCTTTGTCGATACCTAGGATGACCATGTCCATCAGACCTATCATGAGAGAATTTACCATCACCGATTCTAGACCTCTTCTTCTCCCTAGCCCTTACCTTAAGTTTCTCCTCTTCAATCTGTTGGGAATGAATCATAAGATGAGCAATATCCATGTCATGGACAAGCATAGCCGTATGACACTCTTTCACTACTAATTCGTACACACCTGAAATGAACTTGCTCATCCTTGCCCTAGAGTCAGCAACTATAGAAGGAGCATACTTAGATAATTGAGTGAATCTCAAGGCATATTCTTTCACACTCATATTTCCTTATTGGAGATTGATAAACTCAAACACTTTAGCCTCCCTCATCTCAAGAGGAAAGAAACTATCAAGAAAAGCGGACTTGAACCTCTCCCAATATAGGAGACCCACATCTACCGGTCTTGCTTCCTTCCATTGGTTAAGCCAAATTTGAGCAACCCCCTTAAGTTGATAATCGACAAACTCCGCCTTTTCCACCGGAGTCACTCGCATAATAGACAAAATCTTGTAAACCTCATCGATGAACTCTTGAGGATCTTTCTCAACCTTAGAACCATAGAATTCTGGAGGATTCATCCTAGTGAAGTCCCTCACTCTAGATGCTACCGTACCCACATTTGGGTTCACGGGGTTCACAACCTTCATATTGTCTTGGGCCGTCACGGCTTGAGAAAACACTTGAAAAGTATTCCTAAACTCTACATTAGTCAGTAGTTTGGCCAAAGGGTCAACCGGAGCCTGAGGAGCTTGAGGAGGAACTCCTTGATCAATATCTTCTCCCTCGGGCCTTCTAGCAAAAGCCCTTCGAGTAGTCATATCCTGAAGACCATCGAACAAGGATTAGGAGAAGGATCCTATAGAGTTAAACTTTATCGCACGACTTAGAGAAATGAAGAAGTGAAGTTTCCTAAACATCTTGTAGCCTCTCATTCATAAATGTGGCGCGCTTCACACTAATGAACAAGACCCTACTAGAGTATGTTGTGAGACATCCTAGAACCATTCTAAGCCTTGTGCTATGATTACCAAGTTTGTCACGACCCAGGGGTACACCCTGGACGTAACATGGCATACAGGACCCCGAGAGGCCTCATATAAGCCACTTAGCTTTCATAACATAAGATAATAGAAATGAGCAGAAATTTAAAACATTTTGAACAACATCAAAGTTTCATAACAACAGCGGAAGTCTATTGCACTTTGTCTAAAAACCATCTAAAACCTGAATATATTTGGACACAGCCCATACAAAAATTTTCAAAACATAAATAAAATAACATAATGAAATGGTGACTATATCCTCGAATGCTATGTTGATTCACCAATCTTCAAGTCTTGCCTCTACTAAGATCCTAGCCACGGGGATGCAAGTCAAGATCTCCGAACCCTATATTTTGATAAGAAATGTAGGCAAGAGTACGCGTTAGTACAAGAATGTACTAAATATGATAGCTTGCATAAACATCAACATAAACATAAGGGTTAGACAATATAAGTCATAAGCATAATCAATGCATAAAATAGATCATCATAGCATAAAAGGAATATTTCATAAGTATCCTCAAAGCATACTTAACCAAGATATGGATAATCTTCCACTAGTCATACTCATAATAGTAGGCAACCTTATGCCATCATCCAAGCTCATCATCTATCATTCTCATCTTTAGCTTATCTTTTATAGACATGGGGAATCGCCTCCTTTCCTTCTTATAAAGGCTCATGGGTAGTCGCCTCTTACCGTACTTAAATGCTAATTGGTAGTCGCCTCTTGTCTTGCTTATATGGTCAAGGGTATTCGCCTCCATGTCCATCTTATGGGATCATAGGTATTCACCTCCATGCCCACATGATATGACACGGGTATTCACCTCCACATCATTCTATAAGGAATCATAGGTATTCGCCTCCATGTCCTTTCATTATAAGATACGGGTATTCGCCTCCACATCTTTCATCATAAGATATGGGTATTCTCCTCCACATATTTCTATAAGGAATCATGGGTAATTGCATCCATGTAAAACATTAGGGAATAAGGGTAGTCGCCTCTTACTCTCCTCTAAAGAATATGGAAAATCACCTCATATCCTTCTCATCTAGAGGTCACGGGTGATCACCTCTAGCCTCATCAATTTTAGTCTTTAGTATAGATTAACTTTAGGTGAGCAATCCTTTCAACCTAGAATCATTTAATGTGAGAAAGCCTTTCACATTCATAACATAAGCAATTCACGTGGGAACTATCTCTTCCACAACAATTACATCAATAATCAACAATTCATAACATAAGCTTTACTCTCAAAGCACTACATCTCATAATCATCCTATATGTTTCACTCTCAAAGCAATGTCTATCACAATCTTCATATATGCTTCAATCTCAAGCAATTCTAATATAATTCATCATATAAGCTTCATTCTCAAGAAATTCTAATGTATCTCATCTATCCTAAAAGAATACATCTAAACCCACAAATTCTCCTTTCATGACATAAAACCCATTTACATCAATTTCATATTTCTAGACATGGATTAGGCATGGGTACATGTAAATTCATCCTAAAAACATGGAATTCTATAAATTCAGTCATAAAAAATCATAACCCACTCAATTGGATCAACATTCATCAAGACCCACAACATTAGAAGAAATCTCTAACTCAAATTGGGGAATTTCTACTTTTCAATTGGGAGATCTTGGGGACTCCATGGAAGAAAGGATTCCATGGATGAAAAGCCATTATACCTTATTAATAAAGCCCACAAATTTTTGAGGAATGCAGACTTGACCTTGATCCTAGCTTGAACTCTTTCTTCTTCTTCAAGTTCTAGAGAGAGAAATATTTGAGAGGAGGAGCTTGATCTTCTTTTGAGAATTTGAGAGCATGAATTTAGTTTGGGTGATTTGGGGGTTTAGAATAATTATATAGGGATTTAGGTAGAAGGAAAAATGACTTAGTATTGAGTTAAAACAATTGAGAAAAGACCCAATAACCCCTGACTTAAAAACTACCGAATTGGCTCACTAGAAGCCCATCACGGGTGGTCATGAACACCACGACCTGTCAAACGGGTCATGAAGAAATTCAGCTTGATAGTGCTTCACTATTTCGGGCATAACTTTTTACTCCGAGATGAGAATTGGTAAAACTCAGTGGCGTTGTTAAGAGAACTAAGAGTCATTTAATTTGATAGGTTATGGGCCACCTAATTCATTTTGTGCTAAAAAATATGATCGTTTGAAGTTGACCCTAAACTCTAAGTCTATTGAAAACCCTTCACGGACGACCTTACGGTCCGTGTGGGGCTTTACGGGCCGTTGTGATGCCCGTGGCCTTGAACCAGTAGGTAGGGGAGGACCCCTTCTAACTTGACCCACTTGTCGACCACTTTTACGGCCGGTCAACCTCACCACGGGCCACCTAGGCATCCGTCAAAGTTAAGCTTGCATGGGGAAGGTTCTTGAAACCTACCACAAGCCCCTTAATGGACCGTGGTCCCCTTCACGGCCCGTTTGGGGCTCCGTGGAGGGTTCCATGGTCCACTTCTTGGGCTTGTGAGTTTTCTACTTGACCCATTTCTAGACTCCTTGATTCTGGGGTGTTACATTATCTCCTCCTTGGGAACATTCGTCCTCGAATGGAGTTCTAAACACCTTTCTAAAGAAAAGACGCAATATTAGCAGCCCATCATGCATGTAATCTCATCTAAATGCAAAAATCTAGGAGGAAACATCAACTCCAAGCTAAACATACTCAATGTACCATAAGAAAGGTAGGAACTACATCTAGCAACCCAATATGCATGAAATTTCAAAACTACTCATGTCCATGGAGGAACTACCATCTCCTAGCTAAAAGCATGCTCAACACAATATCATGGAGCCTATATGAAATCTATAATCAAAACACATATCCAAGGAGGAATTTGTCAACTCCAAGCTAAGGCATGTTCATCAATTCGTCCCATGGAGTCTATTGGCAACTTATACTAAATGCACTACAACATGAGGAAAATCAATCATATAAACTCATTTTCTTTCAAAACACAAGTTTTCATGAACATGCATAACATAAGGAAATCCTGGGAATATCTAAAACACACATGACATCCAAGATAAGGAACAAACCATGAGGAACTCTTTACCTCAAGCTAGAGTAGGAGTAGAAGGAAAAATATGAGAATATCGGGACATCATATCGGCCTCGGCCTCCCAAGTAGCACCCTCAACTAAATGATTCCTCTATAATACTTTCACGGAAGCAACTTCCTTGATTCTCAATTTCTTAACTTGTCAGTCAAAATCTCAACCGAAACTTCCTCATAAGAAGGACTTTCAGCAAATCCAAAACCTTCCAAGGGAACTATGGATGTCAGATCTCCAACACACTTTTTCAATGTAGAGACATGGAAAACCAGATGCATGGACGCCAAATCATTAGGCAAATCTAGCTCGTAAGCAACCTTACCAACACGTCTCAAAATTCATATGGCCATACATATTGCGGACTAATCTTCCCTTTCTTACCAAACCTAATTATACCCTTCATGGGTGATATTTTCTAGTAAATCCAATTGTTAAGATCAAACTCAAGATCTCTTCTTCTAACATCGTCATAGGACTTTTGTTGACTTTAGGTGGTTCTCAAGCTCTCTCTAATAAGTCTGAATTTCCCCATAGCCTCATGAACTAACTCGGGTCCTATCAAGGGAATTCCACTATAAAGTCCATATTCAAATCTTCCCACTTCCAAGTAGGAATACTAAAGTCTTGGGATAAACCTCTCAATTTCTGGTAAGATCCGTTCCCTCAAGTCATCAACATTAGGAACACACAAAATGGCCTCGGTACCTAAGTACACCATCTCCCCCTTGAGAGGAAGCCTATACGGACTTCTTAAGCACCACCTCTTGCAATTCTACTAAGGTCGGATCAAGACAATGCTTAACTTTCACATCTAACACATAGGACAATTCGGAACCATCTTAAACCATAACACCACCCATGGTAGAGTCTACTATAGAACATATCAAGGTATTGTCTAAACACTCTAATCATCTAATCCATAAATGCCGCAAGAGCATTAGTCAATTCTAACGACATTATAAAAAACTCAAAATGACCATACCGGGTTCTAAAATCTATTTTCGGAATATCATACTCTTTCACCCTCACTTGGTGATAGCCCGACCTAAGGTCAATCTTTGAAAAGTAACTCGCTCCTTAGAGTTGGTCAACACTGAAATCTATTCCCCTCACCCTAACTAGGTGGTACATGCGATCCTTAGAAATCATCTTTCTAGCTTTAAGACAAAAGATAACTAACTTTTAGGCATAGAATTTCCCCCCTTCAACTCTAGGATAGGATCTTTCAGAAACTGAAATCTGACTACACGGGTTCTACAATCAACAGAGCATAACAAGAGTGCAACCAATCCATACCCAGAATAACATCAAAATCTAGCATATCAAGATCTACCAAATCAACATAAGTAACTCTATGGGATAAGGAAACGAGAAACTTTCTATAGACCCTCCTAGCCACAATAGAATCACCAACAGGAGTAGAGATAGAAAAGGATCTAATCACAAATCAGGGAGCACACTAATCTCATAGCCATACATGGCGTCACAAAAGACAAAGTAGCACCGGGATCAAGTAAAGCATAAACATCAAGAACTTTAAACAACTGGTAACCATATCAGGAGAACCCTCTTGTTCACCTCGAGTCTGAAGAGCATAGAACCAATTTTTCTTGGGAGCATTAGTACCCGAACCACTTGGACCGGATGAAGGATAGTGTTGAGCCCTACACTGACTATCTCCCTCATTCTTAGCAACTGAAGGACAATGCCTTATATTGTGATTTGTAATACCACAACCAAAATAAACATTAGAGCCTGCTAGACATTCGCCGGCATGCTTTCTTCCACATTTACCACAATCTGGCAAAGAAGGCCCTTGAGGCTTAGGGTTAGACACCCTCTCTTGGTTGAACCTTGAAAACTTAGAATAACCTAGCTCAGAAAACCATTGTCGATACCTAGGACGACCATGTCCATCGGACCTATCATGAGAGAAGTTACCATCACCGGTTCTAGACCTCTTCTTCTCCTTAGCCCTTACCTTACGTTTCTCCTCTTCAATCTATTGGGAATAAGTCATAAGATGAGCAATATCCATGTCATGGACAAGCATCGTCGTACGACACTCTTTCACTACCAATTCTGACACACCTGAAATGAACTTGCTCATCCTTGCCCTAGAGTCAGCAACTATAGAAGGAGCATACTTAGATAATTGAGTGAATCTCAAGGCATATTCTTTCACACTCATATTTCCTTGTCGAAGTTTGATAAACTCAAGCACTTTAGCCTCCCTCATCTCAAGAGGAAAGAAACTATCAAGACAAGCGGACTTGAACCTCTCCCAATATAGGAGACCCACATCTACCAAGCATGCTTCCTTCCATTGGTTAAGCTAAATTTGAGCAACCCCCTTAAGTTGATAAGCGACAAACTCCGCCTTTTCCAACGGAGTCATTCACATAATAGACAAAATCTTGTAAACCTCATCGATGAACTCTTGAGGATCTTCCTCAACCTTAGAACCATATAATTCTGGAGTATTCATCCTAGTGAAGTCCCTCACTCTAGATGCCGCTGTACCCATATTTGGGTTCACGGGGTTCACAACCTTCATATTGTCTTGGGCTGTCACGGCTTGAGCCAACACTTGAAAAGTATTCCTAAACTCTGCATTAGTCAGTTGCTCGGCCAAAGGGTCAACCGGATCCTGAGGAGGAACTCTTTGATCAATATCTTCTCCCTCGGGCCTTCTAGCAAAAGCCCTTCGAGTAGTCATATCCTGAAGACCATCGGACAAGGATTAGGAGAAGGATCCTATAGAGTTAAACTCTATCGCACGACTTAGAGAAATGAAGAAGTGAAGTTTCATAAACATCTTCTAGCCTCTCATTCATAAATGTGGCGCGCTTCACACTAATGAACAAGACCCTACTACACTAGGTTGTGAGACATCCTAGAACCATTCTAAGCCTTGTGCTCTGATTATCAAGTTTGTCACGACCCAGGGGTACACCCTGGACGTAACATGGCATACAAGACCCCGAGAGGCGTCATATAATCCACTTAGCTTTCATAACATAAGATAATAGAAATGAGCAGAAATTTAAAACATTTTCAACAACATCAAAGTTTCATAACAAAAGCGGAAGTCTATTGCACTTTATCTCAAAACCACCTAAAACCTGAATATTTTGGGACACAGCCCATACAAAAATTTTCAAAACATAAATGAAAGAACACAAGGAAATGGTGACTATATCCTCGAATGCTATGTGGACTCACCAATCTTCAAGTCTTGCCTCTACTAAGATCCTAGCCACGGGGATGCGAGTCGAGATCATCGGACCCTATATTTTGATAAGAAATATAGGCAAGAGTATACGTTAGTACAAGAATGTACTAAATATGATAGCTCGCATAAACATCAACATAAACATAAAGGTTAGACAATGTAAGTCATAAGCATAATCAATGCATAAAATAGATCATCATAACATAAAAGGAATATTTCATAAGTAACCTCAAAGCATACTTAACCAAGATATAGATAATCTTCCACTAGTCTTACTCATAATAGTAGGCAACCTTATGCCATCATCCAAGCTCATCATATATCATTCTCATCTTTAGCTTATCTTTTATAGACATGGGGAATCTCCTTCTTGCCTTCTTATAAAGGCTCATGGGTAGTCGCATCTTGCCGTACTTAAATGCTAATGGGTAGTCGCCTCTTGCCTTGCTTATATGGTCAAGGGTATTCGCCTCCATGTCCAACTTATGGGATCATAGGTATTCATCTCCATGCCCACATCATATGACACGGGTATTCACCTCCACATCATTCTATAATGAATCATAGGTATTCGCCTCCATGTCCTTTCATTATAAGATACGGGTATTCACCTCCACATCTTTCATCATAAGATATGGGTATTCTCCTCCACATATTTCTGTAAGGAATCATGGGTAATTGCATCCATGTCCAACATTAGGGAATAATGGTAGTCGCCTCTTACTCTCCTCTAAGGAATATGGAAAATCACCTAATATCCTTCTCATCTAGAGGTCATGGGTGATCACCTCTTGCCTCATCAATTTTAGTCTTTAGTCTAGATTATCTTTAGGTGAGCAATCCTTTCAACCTAGAATTATTTAATGTTAGAAAGCCTTTCACATTCATAACATAAGCAATTCACGTGGGAACTATCTCTTCCACAATAATTACATCAATAATCAACAATTCATAACATAAGCTTTACTCTCAAAGCACTATATCTCATAATCATCCTATATGTTTCACTCTCAAAGCAATGTCTATCACAATCTTCAAATATGCTTCAATCTCAAGCAATTATAATATAATTCATCATATAAACTTCATTCTCAAGAAATTCTAATGTATCTCATCTATCCTAAAAGAATACATCTAAACCCACAAATTCTCCTTTCATGACATAAAACCCATTTACATCAATTTCATCTTTCTAGACATGGGTTAGGCATGGATACATGTAAAATCATCCTAAAAACATGGAATTCTATCAATTAAATCATAAACAATCATAGCCCATTCAATTGGATCAACATTCATCAAGACCCACAACATTAGAAGAAAACACTAACTCAAATTGGGGAATTTCTACTTTTCAATTGGTAGATCTTGGGGACTCTATGGAAGAAAGGATTCCATGGATGAAAAGCCATTATACCTTACTAATAAAGCCCACAAATTCTTGAAGAATGGCGACTTGACCTTGATCCTAACTTGAACTCTTTCTTCTTCTTTAAGTTCTAGAGAGAGAAATATTTGAGTGGAGGAGCTTGATCTTCTTTTGAGAATTTGAGAGCATGAATTGAGTTTGGGTGATTTGGGGGTTTAGAATAATTATATAGGGCTTTAGGTAGAAGGAAAAACGACTTAGTATTGAGTTAAAACAATTGGGAAAAGACCCGATAACCCCTGACTTAAAAACTGCTTAATTGGCTCACTGGAAGCTCACCACGGGTCGTCATGACCACCACGGCCTGTCAAACGGGTCGTGAAGAAATTCCGCTTGATAGTGCTTCACTATTTCGGGCATAAATTTTTACTCCGAGATGAGAATTGGTAAAACTCAGTGGCGTTGTAAAGAGAACTAAGAGTCCTTTAATTTGGTAGGTCATGGGCCACCTAATTGATTTTGTGTTAAAAAATATGATCGTTTGAAGTTGACCCTAAACTCTAAGTCTATTGAAAACCCTTCACGGATGACCTCATGGTCCGTGTGGGGCTTCACGGGCCGTTGTGATGCCCGTGGCCTTGAACTAGTTGCTAGGGGAGGACCCCTTCTAACTTGACCCACTTGTCGACCACTTTTACTGCCGGTCAACCTTACCACGGGCCGCCCAGGCATCCGTCAAAGTAAAGCTTGCATGGGGAAGGTTCTTGAAACCTACCACGAGCCCTTTAATGGACCGTGGTCCCCTTCACGGCCCGTTTGGGGCTCCGTGGAGGGTTCCATGGTCCACTTCTTAGGCTTGTGAGTTTTCTACTTGACCCATTTCTAGACTCCTTTATTCCGGGGTGTTACATTATCTCTCCCTTGGGAACATTCATCCTCGAATGGAGTTCTAAACACCTTTCTAAAGAAAAGACGCAATATTAGCAGCCCATCATGCATGTAATCTCATCTAAATGCAAAAATCTAGGAGGAAACATCAACTCCAAGCTAAACATACTCAATGTACCATAAGAAATGTAGAAACTACATCTAGCAACCCAATATGCATGAAATTTCAAAACTACTCATGTCCAAGGAGGAACTACCATCTCCTATCTAAAAGAATGCTCAACACAATCTGATAGAGCCTATATTCAATCTATACTGAAAACACATATCCAAGGAGGAATTTGTCAACTCCAAGCTAAGGCATGTTCATCAATTCGTCCCATGGAGTCTATAGGCAACTCATACTCAATGCACTATAACATAAGGAAAATCAATCATATAAACTCATTTTCTTTCAAAACACAAGTTTTCATGAACATGCATAACATAAGGAAATCATGGGAATATCTAAAACACATATGACATCCAAGACAAGGAACAAACCATGAGGAACTCTTTACCTCAAGCTAGAGTAGGAGTAGAAGGAAAAATATGAGAATATCGGGACATCATATCGGCCTCGGCCTCCCAATGTAGCACCCTTAACTAGTCCCACTCATCATAGTAGGAAACCTTTTGCCATCATCCAAGATCATCATCTATCATTCTCATCTTTAGCTTATCTTTAATAGACATGGGGAATCACCTCCTTGCCTTCTTATAAAGGCTCATGGGTAGTCGCCTCTTGCGTTAATTAAAGGCTAACGGGTAGTCTCCTCTTGCCTTGCTTATATAGTCATGTGTATTCGCCTCCATGTCCATCTTATGGTATCATATGTATACGCCTCCATGCCCACATCATATGACACAGGTATTCACCTCCACGTCATTCTATAAGGAATCATAGGTATTCACCTCCATGTCCTTTCATTATAAGATACGGGTATTCGCCTTCACATCTTTCATCATAAGATATGGGTAATCTCCTCCACATGTTTCTACAAGGGATCATGTGTAATTGCATTCATTTCCAACATTAGGGAATAAGGGTAGTCACCTCTTACTCTCCTCTCAAGAATATGGGAAATCAACTCATATCCTTCTCATCTAGAGGTCATGGGTGATCATCTCTTGCCTCATCAATTTTAGTCTTTAGTCTAGATTAACTTAAGGTGAGTAATCCTTTCAACCTAGAATCATTTATTGTGAGAAAGAATTTCACATTCATAACATAAGCAATTCACGTGGGAACTATCTCTTCCACAACAATTACATCAATAATCAATAATTCATAACATAAGCTTTACTCTCAAAGCACTACATCTCATAATCATCCTTTATGCTTCACTCTCAAAGCAATGTCTATCACAATCCTCATATATGCTTCAATCTCAAGCAATTCTAATCATAATTCATCATATAAGCTTCAGTCTCAAGCAATTCTAATGTATCTCATCAATCCTAAAAGAATACATCTAAACCCACAAATTCTCCCTTCATGGCGTAAAATCCATTTACATCAACTTCACTTTCTAGACATGGGTTAGGCATGGGTACATGTAAATTCATCCTAAAAACATGGAATTCTATCAATTCAATCATAAACAATCATAACCCACTCAATTGGATAAAGATTCATCAAGACCCACAACATTAGAAGAAAACCCTAACTCAAATGGGGGAATTTATACTTTTCAATTGGGAGATCTTAGGGACTCCATGGAAGAAAGGATTCCATGGATGAAAAGCCATAATACGTTACTAACAAAGCCCACAAATGCTTGAGGAATGGAGACTTGAACTTGATCTTAGCCTGAACTCTTTCTTCTTCATCAAGTTCTAGAGAGAGAAATATTTGAGAGGAGGAGCTTGATCTTCTTTTGAGAATTTGAGAGAATGAATTTAGTTTGGGTGATTTGGTGGTTTAGAATAATTATATAGGGCTTTAGGTAGAAGGAAAAATGACTTAGTATTGAGTTAAAAAAATTGGGAAAAGACCCAATAACCCCTGACTTAAAAACTGCCGAATTGGCTCACTGGAAGCCCATCACAGGTCGTCATGACCACCACGGCCCGTCAAATAGGTCGTGAAGAAATTCAGCCTAACAGTGCTTTACTATTTTGGGCATAAATTTTTACTCCGAGTTGGGAATTGGGGAAACTCGGTGGTGTTGTAAAGAGGACTCAAAGACCTTTAATTTGATAGGTCATGGGCCACCTAATTCATATTGTGCTAAAAGATATGATCATTTGAAGTTGACCCTAAACTCTAAGTCTATTGAAAACCCTTCACGGATGACCTCACGGTCCGTGTGGGGCTTCACGGGCTGTTATGATGCCTGTGACCTTTAACTAGTAGCTAGGGGAGGACCCCTACTAATTTGACCCACTTGAAGACCACTTTGACGGCCCGTCAACCTCACCACGGGCCGTCTAGGCATCCGTCAAAGTAAACCTTGCATGGGGAAGGTTCTTGAAACCTACCACGAGTCCCTTAACGGACCATGGTCCCCTTCACAGCCCGTTTGGGGCTCCGTGGAGGGTTTCATGGTCCACTTCATGGGCTTGTGATTTTCCTACTTGACCCATTTCTAGACTCCTTGATTCTGGGGTGTTACAGTTTGTTCAATTGACTAATGTAATAAAAACGATAGAGATGATCTTAGGCACAATTTGTGAAGAGTGAATCAAAATTGCTTTTATACCTCTTTGTGACCACCTTGTGTGAGTGTGAACCAATCTTGGCACCATTTGAGCCTACCCTTTTCTTTGGATGAAACATGAACAACTTTGACCTCTTTGTCCCATCACCTATAACCTTCATGAAGCATTGGTTCATTTAAATAGCCAACTTAGGCCAAAAGCTTAAGTTGGGGGTGTGATGAAAAAGGAGGTAAGTCAAGAGGTTTGGGAAATTTTCCCTTGAAGGATCATGTTGAAAAAGATGGAACCCCTCCATGTAAAAAAAAGAGAAAAGAGAAATGTGAAAGTAGAAAAAGAGAAAAAGAAAAAAATTGTCGAAATAAAGTTTGTGAAATGGACAAAAGAAATGGGGTATCCAATGAGTCATGCTTAAAAGAACATAGGGTGGATTGTGAAAATCATAAAGTGTGAAAGAGAAGGAGAAAAAGAGAAATGTAGGCCATGCTTCATGAAGGTAGAAGTCACTAAAACAAAATGATCATACCTTTACCCTCAGCCTCGTTGCAAGCCTTGAAAGAGCTTTGTGATCTTGAGTGAGCCGAAAGTCATGTTGGTTGGAAAATACGGGCAAGCCTATGGGTAGAGTCATGCATGTGTTTATCTTTGGGAGTGTGAGAGTTACTTTTGATTGTGTAATCATGGAAAGTTGATGAGTTAGTGTGAGCATGGAATCATTCTAGGTGTGAGGGAATTTAAATACTTTTATTGAGCTTGAACTGGCATTTGAAGAAAACATTGTGAGCTTGAGTTCTATTTGATAATGGTTTGTCACAGTTTAAAACTTATAGTGCACAATTAAACATTGCATGAGTAGTTTGAACCTCTTGTGTGCATTCATGTTGAGTCTTGAGTAGCACTATTTGTAGAAATCCTTGTTGAACTGATTGATCTTGTGTTTTACTTGAGGACAAGCAAAAGTTTAAGTTGGGGGTGTTGATAAGTCTGAGATTTCGACTCATTTAGGGATTAATAATCATAGTTTTAGTGTCCTCATTGCCTATCTTAATCTCTAAACATATGTTTATGCGTTGATTTGCAGCTAGGAACACAAAAGAGTAAGGCAAGGAAAATACTGGGCAAAAGGGAGCAGAAAAGCTGAACAAGTTGAAGAAAAGCAAGGCTGAGGATCTCCAAGACCACTCAGCGACTCGCCGAGCGGTCCTTAAGCTCGCCTAAAGTTACAGCGTGCCAGCCCTTGGACAAAGGCAACTTGGCGGTGGACCGTACCCTTCGGCGACGCGCCGATTGAATTGGCGAAGGAGTCTCAGCCCGCCTAAATTTACAAAAAATTAGTGAAGATGCAAGCTAAAATGGTGATGAGAAAGGACAATTGGCGCATCGCCAATCAGGTCGGCGAACTTGACCTCGATCGCCTAAAAGCACAGCATAGAAAGGGTGAAGACTCAAGCTAAAAAGGCGATGGAGAGGAGCATTTTACGTGTCACCGACCAAGTCGGTGACGCTTGACTTATACCGCCGATTGACCCCAAAGGAAAAAATCTGGGAACCTATAAATTGATTTTTAAAAAGAGAAAACGTCGCCTGACATTGTTAGATTCTGGGTTTTTTATCCAAACACTGTTTTATGAGTTTTTGAGTAGAATTTGAAGTTGGTGTTGATTTTAAGTTGATTTCAAGTATTGTAAAGACGGGAATTCGCTACCCATCTTATGGAGAATATAATTGTTAATATTTTTCTGCTTTTTACAATGCGTGGCTAAAATCCCCATTCTTGGGGGTGTGATTATGTGATTAATTGTCTCAATTAGCTTATGGGTGTTAGTATTTAATGATTTATTTGCTGTTCTGAAGTGGGTTCGATTGATAAATGAGTTTTGATCCATGAACTGTAGCTACAAATGCAGTTCTAGTCTAGTATTCTTAGCTTGCTTGAAAAAGAGGTTTTAGAATTAACATTATCAATTGATGATTGTAGTGATTGGATTATTATGGATTCAGCTTGAGAGAGTGAGTCTCAATTTGATCCTACCAATCTAGCTCGAAAGAGTAGATTATTGAGGTTTCGGGCTGTTCATAATTGTTTTGCTTGTCCAGGTTCGAGAGAACTCGCTTGATTCGAGATAGTTGATCGAGAGATGGCTATTACTTCTAAAGCCTAGCCTACCCACTAAGAATCAGCGATCTTCAGTAATTAGTAATCACCCGTACAGTGAAATTGAAAATTAATCGATCACATCCCCAAGGAACCCTCTCTACTTGAGTAATTCCATGTTTTCGTAGTTGCTAATTCACAAGCCTAATCCCCCCATTTGACACTTGTTGTCAACCCCTGCAACTTACTTTAATTGTTCTGATAAATTCTATTCCTACAATCTATTAGAACACGTCTTTCACTTTGTAATTTAATTCCTGACCGTATCACTCCCTGTGGAATCGACTCCAACTCTTCGTTGGGTTTGTACTAGATTGCGATCGCCTACACTTAGAATTGGATGAAGTGTAGTTGAGCGTTATAAAAAATGGCGCTTCTGCCAGGGAGTGGTGTTTAGAATTCTTTTAGTGAAGTTTAGTTGCGATCTAATCTTATATGTAGTTGAATCGACTTACTTTGTTTTGTGTTTGTTGTTGGCTGCTCGTGAATAGGTGACGAGATGAGTGTGAACGGGAGTAACGCCAGCCAACTTAGACATCAAGATGACATCAAAAACTTGAATGATGTCAATGAAGCTCAATTGGGTAGTGTAGCTGCTATTCAGTTACCACCGGTTGTGGGAAACACTGTATTCCATGTGGGATCGACCCCAACTCTTTGTTGGGTTAATACTAGAATGTGATTGCCTATACTATTGGATGAAGTGTAGTTGAGCGTTATCAAGAGGATATAAGATGTTTAGAAAACTCCACTTCTTTCATCACACTAAAGTCGTGCGATAGAGTTTAACTCTATAATGTCTCTCTCCTAATCCCTATCCGATCCTTTTCAGGATATGGCCATTAGAAGGGCATATGCTAGGAGGAATACGGGAGAGAATGTGGAACGAGAAGCTCTTCAAGCTCCTCAAGTTCCTGTCGACCCTTTGGCCGAGCAAGTGGCTGATATACCGTGAGTTTACAGTATTTTTGATGCGTTTCACCTACAGTTTGTGTGTGTCTTGGGCTATTTTGTATTAGAAATAATGTTTTGTGTGTAATTCTTGAAGGAAATAGGCTGGGATGTGGTTGATGAAGATGTGAGCTGAAAAAGTGCAGAAGTGGCCACCACGGAGCCACCCATGGACCGTAGGTCAAGTGACGGGCCGTGGATGTGAGTCGTAGGTCCTGGTCTGGAAGTTAAGTTTCACTATTCAAACCACGGACTGATAGGACGGACCGTAGTCCCATCCACGGACCGTAGGTGGAAGATTAGGGAGGTCAAACCAAGTGTGGAACCACGGAGCAAACGACGGACCGTAGGTCGACCCACGGGCCGTCCTGCACAACCGTCAATGAGATCAGAGAAGTTGAGATTCCAGTACCTGATAAAGTTTCTAAGTGTTGAGCCACGGAGGGTGACCTATGGACCGTAGGTCGACCCACGGTCCGTAGGTCAAGGCGTCGACAGAAACCGTGTTTCAGAAGTTATTTCCTTATTTTGTTTCATGTTTTATTTAGGATTTATTTTCTATAAATAGGAGTTGTAATCCTCGTTTTTGGGGGTTAGACATTATTGTAAGGTTTTAGTTTTGAGATTATTTTGCAAACTCTTAGCAATTTAATTTCCAGAATTCGTTTTATAAAATTTTTACTTTTAATTTCAATTCAAGATTTCGGGTTTCATCTATTCTAACAGTAAGTTAATGAATTCTTTTAACCTAATTATGAATTGTGAATTCTCAAGCATGAGTAGCCAAATCCACAACTAGGGTTGTGGGAACCATGAGCAATTAACAAAGTATGAAAAATAATTAAGTAATTCTTGAATAGTGTATATACATGTGTTGTTAATCCTTTCATTTAGAAGTCTTTTAACGAGTGCACGCATTAGAACTCGCCTCGTTTCTACTTGCCGAACCAAGGAGGTAGTGAATGAGAAAAGGATTAAACAACAGAGATTTACTGGATGCTATCTAATAGTTCAATGTTAAATGGAGTGAGGGTGAAACCTAAAATACATTGATATGACGACTAATCTGGGGTAAAGGTAAGGGTTAGTAAAGCATACAACCATAGACGGACCAAGTTGTGTGGTGAAATTCCCTACTTGGAGGACCAATCACTTAGGGATACTAAACTTACCAACTTTTCATGTTAAACACTAGCAAATGATTACTATTATTAGGATTAATGCGTTAAGAGCTTGTGGGGAACACATACACCCTAGTTTCTTTCTCATATTGATAAGTCGAAGTTTGAATATTGTTTACCTGTTACTTAAGCATTCAAATTTGTTACTTACTTACAAAATCCCCCCTGTTTACTTTCCTTGGAAATAAGTAGACTAAACGGATATAATTGTTAGTTAAGTTTAAGTCTGAAGCACTTTCCTCGTGGGATCGACCCCAACCTATAAGTTTGGTTCTTTACTTGATAACGATCGCTTATACTTCTTTAGGGATAGTGTAATTTGAGTGTATCAAATTTTGGCGCCGCTGCCGGGGAATTTGGCTTTTATATTAAGTTTAACTACATTATTGAACTTTAGTCAAGTATTTCCTGATTTTACGTTTTTGTTTTGTTTATTTTTTCTACAGGTTTCTACTCTAGTAGATGCCAAGTACACGGAGTCGAGGCAAACCATTGACCCCCTACGATCCAGAGTTGAGTAAAACTTTGAGAAAAATGAATAATCAAGGTGTACACAACAAACCAATCAGAGAGGGTTTAGGAGATGGCGTAGAGTTGCAGCCTCCAGGTGTTGTTAATGTGCCCGCTCAGGTTCATGGTGGTAATTTAATTGGTAATGCAGAAAGGGTTCAAAATCCACCAGCACCGAGGTTTCGTGAGCATTATAGGGCTGATTATGATGCGACCACCTGAGATGGTCCTATTGTTCTTCATCCTCTACCTCCAGGTCATACATTTGTGGTAACCAGCAGTTTTATACAGATGCTTACAGCAAGAGGGTTGTTTGCTGCGTTGGCTCCGGAAGATCCATATGCTCACATGGCCAAATTTGTGAGTGTCTGTAATAGTTGTGTTGGGCGACCAGAGTTAGATATGGATGTCATCGGACTGAGAGTATTCCCATTATCGCTGACCTGTGATGCTGCTGTGTGGTTTTCTAAGTTACCATACAGTTCGATCTATTCATGGGACCATATGCACAAGGTGTTCACATCAAGATACTTTCCGGTGTCCAAGAAGTTAAATCATAAAGACAAACTGAACAACTTCGCGACATTACCAGGAGAGTCGATAAGCAGTTCTTGGGATAGGTTCACTGGGTTCATCAGAAGTGTTCCAAACCACCACATTGATGATGAGTCTTTGAAGGAGTATTTATATAGAGGGTAGGATGACAATGGAAGAGTTGTGCTAGATACTATTATCGGAGGATCATATTGTGAGTGCACTTTTGAGAAGATCGCCGAAAAGCTTGAGAGGATTTCTCAAAACAACAAATCCTGGAGCACTAGAAAGGCTACTACTGGTAGGAGCACGTTCGCTGTCCAAACTGTGCCCAACCAAGGTAATGATGACATTCAGGAAGAGATGACTCATATGAGAACAAAATTGGGTTTGGTACTGAAACATGTGAGTCGTAGTACGGAAAAAGTGAATGTTGTGAATTATCTGACTCGGTCTCCACCACCACCAGTTGAAGAGTGTTACTATGAGGAGGATGCAAATTTGGTGAATCATCAGACGGGGGGTTTCCGAACCAACACCCAAGGTTCCAATATGGATAATTGATGCCAAGGTCAAGGAAACCAAGGTCGGAAATATGGAAGCTACAACCGTGAGGGTAACTATGTCCGGGATAAGAACTACAATCGCGACAACAACTACAACTGAAATAATTATGGCAACAAGAATGATAAGGTTAGATCCTATGTTCCTCCTGGTAATAGAGAGGGTGGTAATAGTATTTCACGAATTGTGGATATGATGCAAAAGATGATGAAGAGGTTTGATGCAACTGATGAGAATGTGAAAGAGATGCGAAATGACTTGTCTGGAATCGGTCAAAAAGTTGATGCCCATGCATTATCGATCAAGCAACTTAAGCAGCCGTTTAGTTAGTTGTCCGCCACTGTGAACCCACGTCAGCCTGGCACACTTCCTAGCAACACCATCCAGAATCTGAAAAATGATGGCCATTGTATGGCAATCACTACTCGCGGAGGAAAATAGACCATTGACCCACCCATGCCGTCTGAGGTTGAACAAGTGATACAGAAGGATGAGGATGAGATTAAGGTTACTGAAGTGTAAAAAGATGATATTGCAAAAGAAGCTGAGGTGACCCAGAAAGTAGTTTCCATGCCTAGACCTCCACCTCCATTCCCACAGATATTGGTGAAAAAGAATGAAGAGGGTAAATACCACAGGTTCATAACTATGTTGAAGCAAGTGTCCATAAATGTCCTGTTGATAGAAGCCTTGGAACAAATGCCTGGGTATGCTAAATTCATGAAAGAGTTGGTGACCAAAAAGAGGGTTGTTAGTTTTGAGAATGATGAGAGGATGCAACATTGCAGTGCCATTGCTACTAGGTCGCTTGTTCAACAGAAAGAGGATCCTGGAGCTTTCACTATTCCTTGTACCATTGGGATGTTACACTTTGCGAAAGCTTTGTGCGACTTGGGTGCCAACATTAATCTGATGCCATTGTCTATCTACAAGAAGTTGGGTTTAGAGGCTCCAAAACCGACTACGATGCGTCTACTCTTGGCCGATAGAACTGTGAAGAAGCCCATTGGTGTTCTCTAAGATCTCCTTATGAAAGTGGAGTCGTTCATTTTTCTGGCGGATTTTGTGATCCTTGATTGTGAGGTTCATTTTGAGGTTCCCATCATCTTAATGAAACCATTCCTTGCTACTGGGCGTGCCTTAGTTGATATGGAGAGAGGGAAGATGAAATTTCAACTTAATAATGAGGAGGTAACTTTTAATATCTGTAGGTCTATGAAGTAGGAAAGTGATCTTAAGTTGGTATCGGTGGTGAATCATATTGTGGAAAGAGGTTCTCAAGTGTCTATTGAAGAGAGGTTGGGTGTTGATGCACTGGCATCGGTAATGATGAATTTTGATGGTGATCGTATTAAAGACTATGATGAATTGGTTGCCGCACTTGTAGGTTCGAATTTCGTTCCAAACAAAAAAGATTGGAGTTAGATATGAAGAATCGCGAATCCCTACCTGCTAAACCGTCTGTGGAAGAACCTCCAAAACTGGAACTCAAGGCTATACCATCCTACTTGAGGTATGTATTCTTGGGTAGAGATAGAACTTTACCGGTAATCATTGCTGCGGATTTGAGAGAGGAGCAAGTTGAGGTCTTGGTTTCTGTTTTGAAGAGGTTCAAGAGGGCTATTAGATGGACTACTGCAGATATTATTGGTGTTCCACCAGGCATTTGCTCTCACAAAATCCAACTCATGCCGGAAAGTAAGCCAAGTATTGAGCACCAAAGGAGATTGAATCCCCCTATGCAAGAGGTTGTGAAAAAGGAGATCATTAGGTGGTTGGATGCTGGAGTCATCTATCCCATTGCTGATAGTAGTTGGGTTTGTCCTGTTCAGTGTGTGCCCAAGAAAGGGGGAATCACCGTGGTTCCAAATGCTAAAAATGAGCTTGTTCCAATGAGGCCGGTAACTTGTTAGAGAGTGTGTATGGACTACCGCAAGCTAAATGCATGGACAGAGAAAGACCATTTCTCTATGTTGTTCATGGATCAAATGTTGGATCGTCTCGCAGGTAAGGGTTGGTATTGTTTTCTAGATGGGTATTCGGGCTACAATAAAATATCCATAGCGTCGGAAGACCAAGAGAAGACCACCTTCACTTGTCCTTGTGGGACTTTCGCCTCCAAAAGGATGCCATTTGGGTTGTGTAATGCTCCAGCGACCTTCCAGCATTGTATGATGTCGATATTTTCAGATATGGTGGAGGACACGATTGAGGTATTTATGGATGATTTCTCTGTGGTAGGTGACTCGTTTGATGGTCGTTTGATGCATCTGGCCGAGGTACTGAAACGATGTGAAGAGTGCAATCTTGTGCTCAAATGCGAAAAGTGCCACTTCATGGTGAAAGAGGGTATAGTTCTGGGTCATCGGATTTTGCAGAAAGGTATTGAGGTTGATAGAGCAAACGTTGAGGTAATAGGAAAGCTTCCACCACCCATCTCTGTAAAAGGTGTTCGGATTTTTCTTGGGCATGCAGGTTTCTATCGGAGGTTCATAAAAGATTTCTCAAAAATTGCACATCAATTGTGCAAACTACTCGAAAAGGAGTGTAAGTTTGATTTTGATGATGCTTGTCTGAGAGCATTTGGAGAGTTGAAAACCAAGTTAACTTCCACACCTATCATTATTTCACCGGATTGGGGTCAACCGTTTGAAGTTATGTGTGATGCGAGCGGGGTGACGCTTAGGGTAGTATTAGGACAGAGGCGAGAGAAGATTCTTCATCCGATTTACTATGCCAGAAAAGCTCTGAATGTGGCTCAAAAGAACTACACTTTGACTGAATAGGAACTCCTTGTTGTGGTTTTCACATTCGAGAAATTTAGGTCCTACTTGCTTGGTTCTAAGGTTATAGTACATAGTGACCATTCTGCATTGAGGTATCTGATGGATAAAAAGGATGGAAAACCAAGGTTGATTAGATGGGTGCTTTTGTTGCAAGAGTTTGAGTTTGAGGTGAAAGATAGAAAGGGGACAAAAAACCAGGTTGTGGATCATTTGTCCAGATTAGAGGAGGAAGCTGTGATCAAGTTTGAGGATGGAGTTGAGATTAATGATGAGTTCCCTGATGAACAAGTATTGGCCACTTCTTATAACCTTATCCCTTGGTTCGCAGATTTTGCTAATTAGTTGGCAAGTGATTTGGTTTCGACGGATTTGTCCTTCCACCAAAGAAAAAAATTCATGTCTGATGTGAAGAAATTCATTTGGGATGAGCCTTACTTATTTCGTATTTATGCTGATGGGATTATTCGTCGTTGTATGCCTGAGCTAGAGATGATGAGTATACTAGAGGCGTGTCATTCATCGCCTGTTGGTGGCACCATAGTGGTATCCGAACTGCTCATAAAATTTTGCAGTGTGGGTATATTTGCCTACCATCCACCAAGATGCTCATGATTTTGCCAAGTCTTGTCACCGTTACCAAAGAGAAGGAGGAATTTCAAAGAAGCAAGAGATACCTATGAATCCGATATTGGTGATTGAGTTATTCGATGTCTGAGGCCTTGACTTCATGGGTCCATTTGTAAGTTTGCATGGGATGAAGTATATTCTTTTTGCGGTTGACTATGTATCAAAATGGGTGGAGGAAATTACGCTTTCAAACAATGAGGGAAAGAGTGTCACCGCATTCCTGAAAAACAGTATCTTCTCAAGATTTGGTACACCTAGGGAAATTATCAGAAATGGAGGTTCTCACTTTTGTAACAAGTTGTTCAAGGCGTTTCTTGAGAAATATGGAGTTCGTCACAATGTAGCTACTCCTTCTCATCCGCAGTCTAGTGGGCAAGTTGAGGTGTCAAATAGAGAGATAAACCAAATCCTTGCAAAGAATGTGAATGCTAACAGAACTGATTGGTCAAGAAGGCTTGATGATGCTCTATGGGCCTATCGCATCGCATTGAAGACTCCCATAGGTATGTCCCCCCTACCAACTTGTATATGGAAAGTCATGTCATTTGCCTGTAGAGCTAGAGCATAAAGCAATATGGGCACTACAGAAGTTGAATTTGGATTGGGGCACCACATCAAGTCAAAGACTGAATGACATGAACGAGCTTAATGAGTTTCGCCTAAAAGCATATGAAAGTTCAGCCTTGTACAAGGAGAAGATGAAGAAGTACCATGATCAGAAGATTGAAAAGAATGAATTTGTTGCCGGTGATCTGGTGCTCTTATTCAACTCAAGGCTGCGCTTGTTTCCTGGAAAGCTCAAGTCCAAGTGGACCGGGCCTTTCAGAGTCACTCAAGTATTTCCACATGGAGAGGTTGAGATCGAGAACAAGGAAGGGATGAGGTTCAAGGTGAACAGACAGAGGATAAAAGTCTACTTGGGGCAATCTGAGAGTGTACAAGAAGTGATAGAGGCTTATTATCCTGATGAAGTCTGAGTAATCAAGGTGTCTGCATCATGCCGCGACGTTAAATCAAGCGCTGCTTGGGAGGCAACCCAATGTGTACAATCTATCCAACTATAGGACTTTCTTTTCGATATAGGATTTTTCTTCTTTCTTTTTTATTTTTGTAGCCATTTAGATAGGTGTTTATTTTTTTATTAGTGTTGGCTAGATATAGAATAGGATCCGTGTCTAAAAAGTATCCAGAAAATGTAAAGAGAAAGTCCTAATGGTTGCTACGTGTATAGGGATGAAAAGACAATATTTGCAGAAAAAACTGTGCAGTGGTCTACGGGCCACATCGACGGTCCGTTGGTCAATCCATTGACCGTGGTTGGCGTCTTTAGATCACAGGTAAGTTTCTTAATTTTTCTAAGTGTCAGAGTGACCTACAGACCCAATCGACGGACCGTAGGTCGACCCACAGACCGTCGACGGGGTCTCGTGGGTCTAAGTTAGGGTTTCTGCCGACCCGACCCGGACCCCTTTTAAATATAACCCCTCATTTCAAATTCATTGCCCACTTCCAATTTCCCCCCCAACCGTTTTTAACCTTCCATTTATCCATATTCATCCATTAATAACCCCCCAAATCACTCCCAAACTGATCTGAATCAATTCCCACATTCCATATCTATCTTCCTCTCTCCCAAATCTTTCCATTATCTCCATTTTCTCTCCAAAAAGGTTTCAATGTCCGAGTTCGGTGCCCACATTGATCTAAGGAGATTATACTAGAATCCAACACTCACCAACTTTGATTGCTTGTAAGGTACATGATTTCACCCTAAATTTGAATTCATTGTTCATTATTTTAATCATGAAATCACAAAGTTGAACTTGACCTTAGGTGGTTAAATCTCCTATTTGAATTGTGAATTGTAGTTTAGAAACACCCTTAGAATTATGGTATGTGAGTGTGTAGTTAACTAAAATCAACTAAATAGGTTAATAGGTCTAATTCTAAGTTTTGACTTAGGGTTCGTGGTTCGGTGTGTTAAAAGGTGGAATTATGTGTAATGTAACCCTAAGAATGATGAACTACCATATATTGTGTTGAAATGCATGAATTAGACTTAGTGTTATTGAATGTTTGTTGAAATTGTGGTTTTTACTAAAGTTGAAGTGTAGGCCTGGCACAAAACTGATCAACGAGCCCCACCCACGGACCGTAGGTCGGGGTCTGTAGATTAGTAGCACACACAAATTTGGTTAAGTGAAGAACCACGGTGTTAACTATGTTTCATTGTTTGATCGACGGACCGTTCTGCACATCCGTGGTTCCACCATCAGAGACCCAAAACTAGGTCCTCTGACCTACGAAGGGGACCCACGGGCCGTCGTTCCATCGACGGACCGTAGGTACCCACTGTGGGTAACCAGTTCAGCGACTGTCTGAAATTTTTTTGAGTTTTTTCTGGGTCCGAATCTTGCTCTAAAATTATTTCATGCGTCTTATGGCCTTGTTTTGATACTAACTAAGCTTTCACAGGTACCATGGCTCCCAAAGAAGCCCTCGTGTATGCTAGAAAGGGAAAGTCCAAATAAGTCGCCCCTTCCCGACGTCTACTGAATCAGGACAATGATATGGAGTATGTCCTACCTACCACCAGGGGCTCCCTTACTGCCTTCCGCACTACTCGGAAGAGAGCCCTGCAGGTTAGCTCCATGAGTGATGAGGTTGAGGTCACTGCCCCCCAGTCTGAGGAGTGGGCCACACATTCCGGCTCCGAGTCGCAGTCCGGCTCTAGTTCTAGCGGCAGTCCCACTTCTTAATCTAATGACGATAGATCCGGTGACATCTCGATACCTACTAGAGTTGAGCCTGCCCCCAATGCCGATGAGCCGAACAGATGGTGCGTAGCGGCCTAGAACCAGTTATATCAGAATGGCACTATGTTAAATGAACACCGAAGGATGGCCAAGACCGTTATTGAGGAGCAGAAGGTTCTGACAGGCAGCCTCCACACCGCACCAGTCATTGAGGAGCTTTTTTGGAGGCACAGATGTGAGTGGATGGCACGGAGCCCTGGGACTTACAACGAGGAGATTACCAGGGATTTCTATGCCTCATATGCTACCACCATCCGAAATTCTATATCTAAACGGGCTAAGATCGTAGCCCAGCCTCCACTTCAGTCTACATTGGTATGGAACTTCCCAGTTGATATCTCGGAGACCACCATCCGCCGGTTCATCTATGGCCCTGCCCACACTCTGCCGATTAATACAGCAGAGTATGACTACTGGATGGGCATCGTTCAGAGCGAGGTATTTCATAGGGATGCCGAGCAGAGGGAGACACTTTTGAGGTGGATGGCACGTCATATTGTTGAGGATGGGGAGCGCACTGAGTGGGTACGGAATCCTACTCTAGTTATTAGGAAGGCGACTCTGAGCTTCACTATAAAGTTCTTCTGGTTATTGGTTCGGAATCCACTTTCCCCTAGTCAGGCGGACAATGTTGTTACATGGGACCGGACCGTGATGATAGCAGCCATTATGGTGGGTTTGGAGATTGATTTCGCCCGCATCCTGATCGTAGAGAACCACGAGAGGGCCTTCAAGACCACCACTACCCTTCCTTTCCCGTGCCTAACATTCCATCTCTACAGGGAGGCTTCAGTGCCTATTTGGCATTGTGACAAGTTGCTTGAGGCGACCAAGACATTGGACATCAGCCTCATTTGGGATGATGCCAACCTTGGTGCACTATGGAGGGAGCCACAGGTTCATGTACCGCCTTTGGGTGCTGATCTTGCTGCGGATGTGGAGCAGATATAGGCTGATGACAGTACCATTCCAGCCCATACATCAGATGCCCAGGCTCCACATTCTTCGGCCACTAGTCAGGCCCTGAGCTCCTCCCGAGCCACTCCCTCTTCAGGGTCCACTGTTATTCCTCTAGCCTGAGTCTAGAAGCTGGAGACACAGATGGCCACCTTGCTACAGCACATGAGGCCATGGATGCAGCGTTCGATTGAGAAGTCTGAGGTGAGGATGTAGCAGATGATGGATGGGATGATTCAGGCCGTTTATAAGCGCCTGGATGCTTTCGAGTTGAGAGTAGTTGAGAGGCCTTCTCCTACCATAGATGTGACCACCTTCCAGACGGAGTTGACGAGCCTCCATGCTGATGTTGATGCCCTTCTAGCAACTATTGAGACTACACCAGAGGCTACCCCTACAACGGATGAGGATGATGTTGTGATGACTGCCCTATTTGGCCATGATATGCCACCACCAGACTCTTCCCGTACTACTAGGAAGCGCCACAAATCCGACCACACTTTCGATGCTGATGATGCTCGAAGATTGAAGAAGAAGGAGCGCCAGCAGTTTGAGGTGGCCCAGAGGGAGTCTATACTGGATGAGGAGAGGAGACAACAGCAGGCCCGTGAGGTGGATGTTGGCCCATATGGCATTCTGAGCACTACTGGTGGTGCTCTCATAGTTGATGAGGGCGCTACTGATGGCGTCCCTAGGGTTGATCTAGCGGGCTCCGGGAAATCAGACCCACCCGTTTTTTTATGGGTCTTCGGCGCATTTGCGCCACAGTTTTGCTTCACGCTATGCTTTACTTTTGTTTTTTGTGCATGGAGGGCAATTGCACCTTATTTTGTTCGGGGTGTGGTGAATGGATTTTGAGTGATAGGGTGAAGTCTAAGTAACCCTACTCATAATCCTCCTTTGGGGTTTTCTTTCTTGAGTTCTTTTCCCCTAAGGGACTGTTTACTTTTATGTTGAACCGACATGTTTAGGATTGTATGTGTAGAAGTAAGTAGAAGAATGAAAGCATGATGGCATAAAAAGCATGAAATTGATACCTGTCCAATTTTTTTGAAATGTGCTAGATCTATAGGCTAAATGAGTTGAATGTGCTGGATCTTCATATGACATGATAAGGAACAGGTATGATATCATGACTTAAGCTAAAACTTGAACTGAGTAATGCAATACTCTGATAATGAAACAATGTGCCAAGTGTGTGTGAGAAAAGTTTGAATGTTCATACAGTATGTGCCAATCTAGAACTTGCCCCGTTGGTCCTGCTAAGATAATCTAGGCTAGAAGTTGGGAAATGATCATAGGCCCTTGTTCAAATAAGGCCACTCAACCCTATAATGATTCAACTAAAAGAAATAAATATTTCCTTTGATCCAAATGTTTGAGCCTACTGTAGACCACTTCTTTCAATACACCTAACTCACCTTCCCTAAAATAATTGTCTTGGCCTGGTCCCTCCTTGGACATGTTCACCTTGTCTTAGGCCAAAAGCCTAAGTTGAGGGTGGCTAATTCAAAAAGTTACTTTGATCTTGTCCCTGATCCGACATCGGATATTGTGCACCTCAACTCATGCAAAATACATAAGTTGGCGGTGGCTATGAAAAAGGAAACCGAACGAAAAAGGGTATGAAAAGAGATTTGTGTAGAAGAAAGAAAAAGAAAAGAAAAGAAAGAAAAAGATGTGACTATATTCAAAAGAAACAAAGAAAGATGAAGTAAAAGAAAAAGAAGAAAGCAAAAAATAAGAGCTATAAAGTCAAAAGTCACATCTGTGTTGAAAAGAGTAAAGGGAAAGAGCAGAAAATAATAAGATGTCAAGAATTGGTTGAGAAAAGAGGTAAAAAGCCAATGTAATGTCAAGGAGGGTAGAAAGTCACTAAAAAGTACCCAAATGTACCCTACCTGACCCTGAGCCTACGTTACAAGCTAAGAAAGCCCTATAGTGATCCTATTGACTAGTTTGGAGATTCTATGCAGTGAAAATAAGGGCAAGTCTATGGTATTGAGCACTAACTGTACTTGAAGTCACTTCTGAGTGTGAGTGTTGAATAAATCCTTAAATCTGAAATTCCTATCTATTGTGTGGAAAAAGGATTTCTTTTGAAGTGAGCACTAGTTACATTGTTGGAGAATTGGTATCTTGGTGATTGTGAAAAGTGTATGTTGTGGTGTCTATTAATCAATCTATGTCATGTTTTGATCTGCATGAGTTAGCTTGTTGAGTCTAAGTGAAAAGATTTGCACTAATGTGATGGAATTGATTGAGAAAGCTATGTGATTGCTTGAGTTTGTATGTCTGCTTCTACATAATTGTCGTTTAGAGTTGTAGTGTGTCACTTGAGGACAAACAACAAGTTTAAGTTGAGGGTGTTGATATACCGTGAGTTTACGGTATTTTTGATGCGTTTCACTTAGAGTTTCTGTGTGTCTTGGGCTATTTTGTATTAGAAATAATGTTTTGTGTGTAATTCTTGCAGGAAATAGGCTGGGATGCGGTTGATGAAGATGTGAGCTGAAAAAGTGCAAAAGTGGCCACCAACGGAGCCACCCACGTACCGTAGGTCAAGTGACTGGCCATGGATGGGCAGTCATAGGTGCTAGTCTGGAAGTTGAGTGTCAGTATTCAAACCACGGACTGACAGAACGGACCGTAGTCCTATCCAAGGACCGTATATGGGTAAGCGTAGGTGGAAGATCAGGGAAGTCTGACCAAGTGTGGAATCACAGAGCAAACGATGGACCGTAGGTCAACCCACGGGCCATCCTGCACAACCGTCAATGAGATCAGAGAAGTTGAGTTTCCAGTACTTGATGAAGTTTCTAAGTGTTGAGCCACAGAAGGTGACCTATGGACCGTAGGTCGACCCACGGTCCGTAGGTCAAGGCGTCGACAGAAACCACGTTTTAGCAGTTATTTCCTTATTTTGTTTCCTATTTTATTTAGGATTTGTTTTCTATTAATAGGAGTTGTAATCCTCATTTTTGGGGGTTAGACATTTTTGTAAGGTTAAAGTTTTGGGATTATTTTGCAAACTCTTAGCAATATAATTTCCGAATTTCATTTTATACAATTCACTTTGAATTTGAATCCAAGATTTCGAGTTTCATCTATTCTAACTGTAAGTTCATGAAATATTTTAACCTTATTATGAATTGTGAATTCTCAAGCATGAGTAGCTAAATCCATAACTAGGGTTGTGGGAACCATGCACAATTAACAAAGTATGAATAATAATTAAGTAATTCTTGAATAGTGTATATGCATGTATTGTTAATCCTTTTGTTTAGAAGTCTTTTTAACGCGTGCACGCGTTAGAATTCGCCTCGTTTCTACTTGCCGGACCAAGGAGGTAGTGAATGAGAAAAGGATTAAACAACAGAGATTTAGTAGATGCTATCTAATAGTTCGATGTCAATTGAAGTGAGGGTGAAAACTAAACTACATTGATATGATGACTAATCTGAGGTAAAGGTAAGGGTTAGTAAAGCATACACCTGTATACGGACCAAGTTACGTGGTGAAATTCCCTACTTGGAGGACCAATCACTTAGGGTACCTAACTTACTAACTTTGCATGTTAAACACTAGGAAAGGATTACTATTATTAGGATTACTGCGTTAAGAGCTTGTGGGGAACACATACACCCTAGTTTCTTTCTCATAATGATAACTCGAAGTTTGAATATTGTTTACCTGTTACTTAAGCATTCAAATCTGTTACTTACTTACAAAATCCCACTTGTTTACTTTCCTCGGAGATTAGTTGACAAAACGGATATAATTGTTGGTTAAGTTTAAGTCTGAACCACTTTCCTCGTGGGATCGACCCCAACCTACAAGTTTGGTTCTTTACTTGATAACGATCACTTATACTTCTTTAGGGAAAGTGTAATTTGAGTGTATCAGTGGCTAATGCTGAGTTTAGGGCTGCTTTCTAACTGTTAGCTCAAGCAATGACGGCTCAAGCCAATAGGGAGGTTGTGGTCCCCATGAACCCAAATGTGGGTACGGTGGAAACTAGGGTGAGAGACTTCACTAGAATGAGTTTCATGGTTCCAAGGTTAAGGAAGATTCTCAGGAGTTCATTGATGAAATGTATAGGGTGTTGATGATCATGGGAGTGAAGCTGATGGAAAAGGCTGAAATAGTCGCTTATCAACTCAAGGGTGTTGCTCAAATATGGTTCAACCAATGGAAGGAAGAGAGGGCGATTCATGCGGGTCCTCTTGATTGGGAAAAGTTTAAGGTTGCTTTCCTTGATAGGTTCTTTCCCCTTGAGATGAGGGAGGCAAAGGTACTTGAAATCATCAACCTTCGTCAAGGAAACATGAGTGTGAAGGAATATGCTTTGAAATTCACATAATTGTCTCTATATGCTCCTACTATGGTTGTCGATCCTAGAGAAAGAATGAGTAAGTTTATATTGGGTGTGTCTGAGATGGTGGTTAAGGAATGTCGTACCGCCATGCTTATCAATGACATGGACATTTCTCGTCTCATGGTTCATGCTCAACAAATTGAAGGAGAGAAACTTAAGGAAAGGTCTAGGGTGGCATTGAGGGCCAAGACTGGGGATGATGACTTCTCACATAAAAGGTCTGAGAGGCATGGTCGTTCTAAGTTCTGAAAAAGGTTTTACGGTCAAGGTTCCTCCAATGCTCCTCCTAAGTTCAACAAAGAGAGGGTGTCTAACCCTAAGCCTAAAAGAGGAAATGGTAGTAGAACTTCATTCTCTACCTGTGCTAACTGTGGAAGAAAGAATGAGGGAAAATGTCTAGCCGGTTCTAATGAATGTTTTGGTTGTGGAAAGACGAATCATAAGATAAGATATTGCCCCTAAGTTTCTAAGAATGAAGAATATAATCGTCGACGGGCTCAACCCTATCCTCCATCAAGTCCTTGTGGTAATCAGAAGCAAAGCCGATTCTATGCACTTCAGACTCGCTATGAGCAAGAGGGTTGTCCCGATGTTGTTACCGATATGTTGAAAGTTTTCACCTCGATGTTTATGCTTTGCTTGTCCCCGGTGCTACCTTGTCGTTTGTGAAGCCAGATGTGGCCATCAAAATTGATATTTTTCCGGATGTGTTGTTAGATCCTCTTTTGTCTCTACTCCCGTTGGTGAATCTATTGTGGCTAAGAGAGTCTATAGAAAGTGTCCCATCTCCTTATCCCATAGAGTCACTCATGTTGATCTTTTAGAGCTTGATATATTAGATTTTGATGTTATTCTTGGTATGCATTGGTTACATTTATGTTCTGCTTCTATTGATTCTAGAACCCGAGTAGTCAAGTTTTAGTTTCCAAATGAACCCATTCTAGAGTGGGAAGGGGGAAATTCTATGCCTAAGGGACTGTTTGTTTCTTGTCTTAAGGCTAGGAAGATGATTTCTAAAGGTTGCATATACCATCTTGTTTGGGTCAGGGATATAGATTCTGAAACCCCTACTCTTAATTCGATCCCCGTTTATAATTAGTTTCTAGAAGTGTTTCCTAATGATTTGTCTGGTGTCCCTCCCTAAAGGGAAATCGACTTTGGTATTGACCTTCTTCCAGATAAGCAACCTATCTCTACTCCTCCATATCAAATGGCTCCGGTAGAACTTATGGAATTAAAGGAGCAATAGAAAAATTTGTTGGATAAGGGTTTCATCCGACCGAGTATCTCTCCATGGGGTGCTCCAGTTTTATTTGTTCGAAAGAAAGATGGTTCCCTCCGTATGTGTATTGACTATCGGCAATTGAACAAAGTTACTGTTAAGAACAAATATGCTCTTCCAAGGATAGATGATTCGTTTAATCAGCTTCAAGGAATAAGTTACTTCTCCAAGATTGACCTCTGGTTGGGTTATCACCAAATGAGGGTGAAAAAAGATGACATTCTGAAGAAGGATTTTCGAACTCGGTATGGTCATTATGAGTTTTTGGTAATGTTGTTTGGTTTAACTAATGCTCCGACCGCATTTATTGATTATATGAATAGAGTGTTTAGACAATACCTCGACATGTTTGTGATTATATTCATTGATGATATATTGATCTATTCAAGGAGTAAAGACGAGCACACCGATCATTTGAGGATTGTGTTTCAAGTCCTCAAGGACCGACAACTCTTTGAAAAGTTTAGTAAATATGAGTTTTGGTTAAGGTCCGTGGCTTTACTTGGTCACATTATTTTCGGTCAGGGTATTAAGGTAGATCCTAAGAAGACAAATGTGGTTAAGAGTTGGCCTAGACCTTTATCCCCTATAAATATTAGAAGTTTCTTTGGTTTGGTTGGTTACTATAGAAGGTCTGTTGAAGGTTTTTCTTTGATTGCCTCTCCATTGACGACATGGACCCAAAAGAAGATTGCATTCATATGGTCGGAAGCGTGTGAAAAGAGTTTCCAAGAGTTGAAAGATAGACTTACTTCCCCTCCGGTATTGATTTTACTGGAAGGAACTGATGGATTTGTTGTTTATTATGATTCCTAAAGAATAGGATTAGGTTGTGTCCTCATGCAAAATGGGAAAGTCATTGCCTATGCCATAAGACAACTTAAAAATCATGAAAAAAACTATCATACCCACGATTTAGAATTAGCGGCAGTTGTTTTTGCCTTTAAAATTTTGAAGCATTATTTGTATGGTGTTCATGTTGATGTGTTTACCGACCACAAAAGTTTGCAATATATGTTTGAAAAGAAATATCTAAATATGCGCCAAAGGAGGTGGCTTGAGTTACTAAAGGATTCCGACATGAGCGTTCTCTATCATCCCGATAAGGCGAATAGGGGGGCCGATGCTCTTGGTCGGTTATCAATGGGTAGCATCGCTCACATTTATGAGGGTAAGAAGGAACTAGTTAGAGATGTTCATAGATTGGCCCGATTGGGTGTTTGGTTAATTGACTCTACTAAGGGCGGTGTTATGGTTAACAATGGTTCAAAA
This sequence comes from Solanum etuberosum, assembly GCA_029582245.1. Taxonomy (NCBI): domain Eukaryota; kingdom Viridiplantae; phylum Streptophyta; class Magnoliopsida; order Solanales; family Solanaceae; genus Solanum; species Solanum etuberosum. Next base: position 107,963 of record JAJONR010000748.1, read on the forward strand.
TCGTCCTTTGTGACAGACGTGAAAGCCAAACAAGGTCTTGACCCGATCTTGATTGAATTGAAAGAAGTAGTGTTTAAGAAATCCGTAGAGGATTTCTCCAAATGAGGAGATGGCGTTCTTCGTTATCAAGGTCATTTGTGTGCTCCCAATGTAGACGATTTGAGGGAGAAAATCTTATCAGAAGCTCATAGTTCTCGATATTACATTCATCCGAGAGCCACCAAGATGTACCGTGACTTGCGGGAGGTCTATCGGTGGAATGGGATGAAGAAGGACATTGCTGAATTTGTGGCTAAGTGTCCTAACTGTCAACAAGTGAAATTTGAGCATCAAAAGCCGAGAGGTTTGTTCCAAGATATTAGTATTCTTACTTGGAAGTGGGAAGATTTGAATATGGACTTCATTGTGGGGTTACCTTGCACCAAGTGACAACATGACTCGATTTGAGTTATTATGGATCAAATGATGACATCGGCTTATTTCATTCCCGTCAAGGTTTCTTATTCGGCGGAGTACTATGCTAAGTTGTATTTGAGGGAAATAGTTATGTTGCATGGAGTTCCCTTATCCATTATTTGCAATTGTGGTACCCAATTCACTTCTCAATTTCGGAAATCTTTCCAAAAGGGTATTAGTACCCGTGTTAAGCTTAGTACGACCTTTCATCCGCAAACCGATGGACAAGTGGAGAATACTATCCAAACATTGGAAGATATGTTAAGAGAATATGTAATTGACTTCAAGGGTAATTGGGATGATCACATGTCTTTGATTGAGTTTGCATACAAGAATAGTTATCATTCAAGCATGTATGGCTCCATTCGAGGATCTATATGGTAGGAGATTTAGATATCCTATAGGTTGGCTTAAAGCGTAGGAAGTTACTTTGATAGGTCCCAAGTTGGTTCATGAGGCTATGGAGAAAGTTCAGCTCATTAGAGAAAGGTTGAAAAAGGCTCAAAGTCGGCAAAAGTCCTATGCCGATGTTAGAAAGAGAGACCTTGAGTTTGATGTTCATGATTGAGTCTACTTGAAAATCTTACCCATGAAGGGTGTTATGAGGTTTGCGAAGAAAGGGAAACTTAGTCCCCACTATGTGGGTCTATACCAGATTTTGAAGCGAATTGGTAAAGTTGCTTATGAACTTGATTTTACTAATGATTTGGCATTGGTGCATCTAGTTTTCCATGTCCCCTTGTTGAATAAATGTGTTGGAGATCCGACATCCATAGTTACCTTAAAAGGTTTGGGAGTTAAGGATGATCTTCTTATGAAGAAATTCTGATTGAGATTTTAGACCAGCAAGTTAAGAAGTTGAGAAACAAGGAAGTTGCATCCATGAAGGTTCGTTGAAGGAATTAATTAGTTGAGGGTGCTACTTTGGAGGCTGAGGCCGATATGATGTCCCGTTATCCTCATCTTTTTCCCTCAGTCCCTACTTTAGCTTGAGGTATTAAGTCCTTCGTGGTTTACTCTTTTTCTTTCATGCATCTCAAATATTCCCATGATTCCTCATTTATGCATGTTCATGTAAAAACTTGATTTTTTAGAAAATGAGTTGACTTGATAGATTTCTTAATGTTTATATGCATTTGAATATGAGTTACATATGTACCTTATTAAATGGTGTTTTGAACATGCTTAAGCTTGGAATTGATGTTTCCTCCTCGGATATGTGCATTTATGTCATTGCATCCATGTTAGGCTGCTAGGTTTACGTTCCTACCCTCTTTATGATGTCTTGAATTTCAATCGAGGAGGAATTTTCCCAAGGGGAAGGTAATGTAAAACCTTGGATTTGAAAAGATGGAAAATTGCAGCTTTGTCTAGAACTGGTGCCTGTACCAACGAAACCACAGACGGTCCATGGACTACCATACGGACTGTAGGTGAGGCCGTGGGTGGTAACTTCAAAAAATTCTTAAAAGTGTCAAGTTGCAATACTTTTATACAGTTTACCAAGACGGTCCGTTAGCTTATGTACGAGTCGTAGATAGGTCCCATAGGTGAGTTCCAGACTTAATGAAAGCTTGAGAAACTTCAGTTGGACCCACGGAGGCGATGCACGGACCGTAGATTGACCAACAGACCGTACATGGGTCCCGTCAGTCGAGGGTCCAAGAAACAAGTTTCTGAACCCATCGACTATTGACCAGGACGGTCCGTAGGTACAGACAGTAGGTCCCCACCGTCGATGGAGGTCGGCAGTTATTTTTAGAAGGGCTTTTGGGTCTTTTCCTAATTATTCCATCCCAATACTATGTCGTTTCACCTTCTATTATAGACCCTATATAAATGCTTTTACCCCCAAAATACCCGATTGAACTCATTCTCCTAAATTTTCAAAGTTGATCAAAGTTTTTCCCCAATATTTCTCTCTCTTAAGCTTGAAGAAGATGGCTAGGGTTTCAAGGTAAAGTCTCCAAATTCACCATTTGATTTCAAGCTTTTGGCATCAAGGTATGATAGTTTTCACCTATGTAGTCCTTTCCTCCATAGGGTTCCTAAATTCTCCAATATTTACAACGTAGAATCTCCAATGGAAGTTAGGGTTTTTACTCAGTCTCATGGGTTCTTTTCAATTATGATCTAATTGATTATTTCATGTCTTTTTATGCATGAATTGATGTAATTGAATGTTTCTTAGTTGAGTTCCCATGAACCCATGTGAAATCCATGATTTCTTGACTATGATCATATGATGAACCTTTTGAATCATGAAAGATGAGTTTATGAAGATATGCATATTCCTTAGGAAATTGATGTAAATGTTTTAAGGATTCTTTGAGAGTGAAGTATCAATGTTGTTGTTGTTGTTGTGAAAGGATTTCTCACACACTACTAAACCATGAATATGAAAGGGTTTTCTCACATAAAGGATTCATAAGGTTGAAAGGTCTTCTCACCTAAGATGAATTAAAGTTAAGGAGCTATTCTAATAATAAGACAAACAACGAATACCCATGTCCCATGAATGATAAGATAACTTAAGACTAATTACAATGTCGTGGGATTTATGCTTACCACCGAGTGGACAAGTGGAAATTACCCATATCCCATGAACTATGTGCCACCATAGGTTGTCTAGATAGACATTAGCTAGTGGATCCACGTAAGCTAGAAGTTCATGGTTCTTAAATTGGCAAGTGAGGACACCTCTTTTCGGTGTTGGGTAGACACCAGATTCCATGTTAAAGCTCGAATGGTCTCTATGTCGGTTAAAGGTAAACCTCCTACAACATGAACTAAGGTTACTTCTACAAGTTTCTCACAAATGTTTCAAAGATGTTTAACTTGCATTGACCATGTTTATGATTTCTGCTTTCTAACCCTTTTATCTCATTATTTAACTTTGTTATTGCATGTCATGTAAAGTCATTTTTAGCATGATTTCATAACTCTTATGCATTGATATCATACTTGGTACACTCTATGTACTAACGCCTAGTTTTGCCTACATTATTTCACTAATGTAGGGTCCGACGTTCCCATTCCGCATCTCCATGGCTAGTGATCACTTTAGTAGATATTGAATATTGGTGATTCCTCATGTTCCGAGGACCGAACCCTTTATTTCTTATTGTCTTTACTTTTTCTTATTGTATGTGATGTATGGGTGACGTCCCGATCACTCTTGATGTAATTGATGGCTTTGAGACTATGTTAGACTTCCGTTATTTTTTGTCAACTCTTATGATATGAACTGTCTTTTAAAATATTTTGATTTTCTATTATCTTGTATGATGTATGCTAACTGGTTTGTGTAGGGCCTCTTGGGGTCCTATATGATATGTCACATCTAGGGTGTACTTTGGTTCGTGTCACCGGTTATATGAGGAGTGTTCCAAATCACAAAATTGAGGATGAATTACTAAAGGAGTTCTTTTTCTAGAGGATTAGATGACAGCGGTAAAGTGGTATTGGACACTATTTTTGGAGGGTCATACAGAGCTAACACATTTATGTGAATAGCAGAGAAGCTGGAGAAGATCACTAGAAACAATAAAAAATGGAGAACTAGAACTTCGACTACCACGAGGAGCACTTTTTCAATAAAAGTTACACCAAATCAGTCCAATGATGATATTCGTTAAGAGATGGAGCATTTTAGAACAGATTTTGGCTTGTTAGTAAAACATGTGAGTGGAAATGCAGAGAATGTTAATACAGTGAACTATCAAGCTAGAGCACCACTGTCTTATGAGTATGCTAATGAGGAGGATGCGAATATTGTGAATTATCAGATGGAGGGTTTCCAGACCAACGCCCAAGCATCCAATCATGATAATTGGTGCCAAGGTAAAGTAAATCAAGGTCGGAACTACAATAACTATAATCGAGAAGGGAACTATGTAAGTTATGGGAACTATAATTAGGACAACAACTACAATAGGAATAGATATAGAAACAAAAATGATAAGAGTGACCCGTATGTTCCACTAGGGAACCGAGACGGAGGATAGAGTTTGAATCGTATTGAGGATATAATGGCTAAGATGATAAAAAGGTTCCACTCAACTGATTATAATGTGAAAGAGCTGCGTAATGATTTATCAGGCATTGGGAAAAAGCTTGAGTCACATGCAGCATCGATTAGACAGATTGAGCAACAATTGAGCCAGTTATCTTCAAGTGTAAATCTGAGCCAACAAGGAACACTTCCCAGCAAAACTATTCAGAATACAAAGAATGAAGGACATTGTATGGTAGTTACCACTAGGGGTGGAAACTAGACTATTGACCCTCCTATGACGACTATTATGGAAAGTACGAAAGAGTCAAAAAATAATAAAGATGAGGTAGTGGAACAACCTAAGGATCCAAATGAAAATGAAGCTGAAGTTACTCAAAATATTATTCCAATTTCGAGGCCTCCACCTCCCTTCCCACAAAGGTTGGTTAAGAAGTCTGAAGAAGGAAAGTATCGCAGGTTCATATCCATGTTGAAGCAGTTATCAACAAATGTTCCTTTGATTGAAGCACTAGAACAAATGCCCTGTTATTCTAAGTTCATGAATGATCTTGTTACTAAAAAGAGGGCAGTCAGTTTTGAAGGTGATGGAAAGTTGCAGTATCGTAGTGCCATTGCTACTAGATTGTTAGTGCAAAAGAAGGAGGATCCTGGAGCTTTTACCATTCCATGTTCTATGGTATGTTGCACTTTGCTAAGGCCCTATGTGATTCCGATGCTAGCATAAATCTGATGTCATTTTCTTTGTACAAGAATTTGGGCTTAGGATCCCCCAAAGTGACTGCAATACAACTACTTATGGCTAATCGAACTTTGAAGAAGACGATTGGGGTACTACAAGATGTCCATGTGAAATTTGAGGTGTTCATATATACAGCGGTTTTTGTGATATTTGACTGTGAGGTTGACTTTGAAGTACCAATCATCTTAGGGAGACCATTTCTTTCTACTGGGCGTGCTTTAGTTGATATAGAAAGAGGGAAGATGAATTTCTGATTGAACAATGAAGATGTGACATTTAGTATCTAGAAATCGATGAAGCATCAAAGTGATCTTAAATCTGTATCCATGAAGAGGTGTCGTACAACAAGATGTCCCTGTGAAAGTTAAGTTGTTCATATTTATGGTGGATTTCGTGATATTAGAATGTGAGGTTGACTTTGAACTACCCATCATTTTAGGCAGACCATTCCATGCTTCTTGGTGTGCTTTAGTTGATATAGAAAGAGGGAATATGAAGTTCTGATTGAACAATAAAGAGGTGACATTTAGAATCTGCAAATTAATGAAGCATCAAAGTGACCTTAAATCAGTATCCATTGTTAAGTATATTGTTGAGAAGAAACCAGAGGTGTCCATTGAGGAGAGATTGAGTGTTGAAGCGCTAGTTGTTGTGATCATGAATTTTGATGGCGAGGGCATTGATGAGTATGATGAGTTGGTTGCTGCACTTATGGGGTAGATTTCCCTTATCGCCCACAAAACAAGCTAGATTTGGATAGTAAGAATAGAGAAACTCTGCCTGCAAAACCGTCTATTAATGAACCTCTAAAATTTGAACTAAAGGCTCTCCCATATCATTTGTGGTATGTATTCTTGGGCCAAAATAGTACTTTTCCAATCATTATTGATGCTAAATTTTAACAAAGGGCAAGTAGAGGCATTGATATCGCTGTTAAAATAGTTCAAAAAGGTAATAGGATGGACTATAGCTGAAATTATTAATATGCATTGGGTATATGTTCTCATAAGATTCAAGTCATACCTGATAGTAAACCGAGTATTGAGCACTAAAGAAGATTGAATCTGCCAATGCAAGAGGTTGTGAAGAAGGATATTATCAAGTGGTTAGATGCTGGGGTAGTTTATCTGATCGGTGATAGTAATTGGGTGTGTCAGGTTCAATATGTGCCAAAGAAGGGAGGAATCACTATGGTTTCCAATGCAAAGAATGAGCTTGTCCCAATAAAGCATGTCGCTGGTTGGAGGGTTTGCATGGATTACCACAAGTTGAACACATAAACTTACAAAAATCACTTCCCAATGTCGTTCATGGACCTAATGTTAGATGTTCTTACCGGAAAGGGTTTGTATTATTTTCTTGATGGGTATTCAGGCTAAAACGAAATCTCTATAGCTCCGTAAGACCAAGAGAAGACTATTTCACTTTTCCTTATGAGAAATTTACTTTTAAGAGGATGTCATTTGGGTTGTGTGATGCACCGCCGACTTTTTAATGTTGCATGATGTCGATATTCTCTAATATAGTGGAAGAAACTATTGAGGTATTTATGAATGATTTTTCTATGGTTGGTGACTCGTTTGATGATTTCTTGGGATATTTGGGTGAAGTTCAGAAACGTTGTGAAAAAAGCAATATTGTGCTAAACTGGGAGAAGTGTCACTTTATTGTGAAAGAGTGCATAGTTTTGTGCCATAGGATTTTGCAAAGAGGCATCGAGATTGATAGAGCAAAGATCGAGGTGATTGAAAAGTTTCTACCACCCATCTCCAAGAAAGATGTTAGAAGTTTCCTTGGTCATGTTGGTTTCTATAGGAGGTTGATCAAAGATTTCTAAAAAATGGCACACCTATTGTGCAAGTTGCTTGAAAAGGAGATGAAATTTGAGTTTGATGCTTCTTGTCTGAAAACATTGAGGGGCTGAAAGAGAAGTTGACTTCCGCACCAATCATTATTTCACTAGATTAGGGGCAACCTTTTGAAGTTATGTGTGATGCGAGTAGGTGGCACTTGGTGTAGTATTGGGTAAAAGGCGTGAGAAGATTCTTCATAACATATATTATGCGAGCAAAGCCCTTAATGTTTCTCAAAAGAATTATACTGTCACTAAACAAGAATTGCTTTTTGTAGTCATCACATTTGAAAAGTTTAGATCCTATTTTCTTGGCACTAAAGTCATTGTGCACACTGATCATTCATCATTGAGGTAATTTATGAAAAAGAAGGGTGCAAAACCGAGACTGATTCAATGGGTGCTATTGTTGCAAGAATTCGACTTTGAGGTGAAAGATAGAAAGTAAATAGAAAACCAAGTGGCTGATCACTTACCTAAATTAGAGGAAGAGGCAATGTTAAAATTAGCTGATGGAGTTGAAATTGATGATACATTTCCATACGAATAGGTTTTGGCTGCTTCTTTTGATCTTATCCTTGGTTCACAGATTTCACTAATTATTTGGCGAGTGACGTGGTCCCTTGGTATTTGTCGTTCCACCAAAGAAGAAAAATTATGTCTGATGTGAAAAAGTTTTTCTGGGAAGAGCGTTATTTGTTTCTTGTCTATGCTGATGGGATTATTCGTCGTTGTGTGCCTCAAGTAGAGATGATGAGTATATTGGAAGCTTGTCATTCATCTCCGGTTGGTGGCCATCATAATGGTATCCAGACTGCTCATAAAATCTTGAAGTGTGAATATTATTGGCCTACTATCCACCAAGATGCTCATGATTACTCTAAGTCTTGTGATTGGTGCCAAGAAGAAGAAGGTATTTCAAGGGAATAAGAACTCCCAATGACTCATATTCTTGTGATTGAACTGTTTGATGTTTGGGGCCTTGACTTTATGGATCCGTTTTTGAGTTCGAATGGGATGAAGTACATATTTCTAGCGGTTGACTATGTGTCTAAATGGGTGGATGTTTGGGGCCTTGACTTTATGGATTCATTTTTGAGTTCGAATGGGATGAAGTACATATTTGTAGCGGTTAACTATGTGTCTAAATGGGTGGAAGTTGTTGTGCTTTCAAACAATGAAGGAAAGAGTGTCACCGAATTTCTGAAAAAGAATATCTTCTCCAGATTTGGTACACCAAGGGCGATTATCAGCAATGGAGGTTCCCACTTTTGTAATAAGTTGTTCAAGGAATTGCTTGAGAAGTATGGTGTTCATCACATCGTAGAAACTCCTTATCATCTGGAGTCTAGTGGGCAAGTCGAAGTGTTAAATAGAGAAATTAAGCAAATCCTTGCAAAGACTGTGAATGCGAACAAATCTGATTGGTCGAGAGAGCTTGACGATGCTTTAGGTCTTATCGCACTGCATTGAAGACTCCCATAGGTATGTCTCCCTACAACCTTGTGTTTGGGAAGTCTTGTCACTTGCCTGTAGAGTTAGAGCATAAAGCAATGTGGACACTCAAGAAGTTGAATCTAGATTGGGATGCCGCATCAAGACAAAGGTTGAATCCGTATAATGAGTTTGATGAGTTTCGCCTAAAAGCATATGAAAGTTCAGCCTTGTATGAGGATAATATGAAGATGTACCATGATGAAAAGATTGAAAAGTGTGACTTTGCTCTTAGTTATTTGGTACTTCTATTTAATTCAAGGTTGCGCTTGTTTTCTCGCAAGCTCAAATCAAAGTGGACGGGACCATTCAGAGTTGTACAACTGTTTTCACACGGAGCAGTTGAACTTGAGAATGAGGAAGGAACAAGATTCAAGGTAAATGGTCAAAGGATCAAAATCTACTTGGGTTAACCTGAAGAATTCAAAGATGTGATCGAAGCATGGGATCTTGATGAAGTTTGACTAGTCAAGGGGTCTACCTCATACCACGACTTTAAATAAAGTGCTACTTGAGAGGCAACCCAAGATGTAATCTAGCCAATCCACAATGTTATTTTTAGTGATTTTTATGTTTTAATGCTTTCTAGTGATTTTTTACAATTTAAAGCTTGAGTTGTTGCGAGAATAGGTTAGTATATGGTCTGTGTCCAAAAAGAGTTTAGAAAATGTAGAAGGAAGTCCTAATGCTTTCTACATGTGCAGAAAAAGAAAGAAAAATCTGGAATATCATAAAGTGCAGAAGGTTCTACGGGTTGGATCTACAGTTCCTAGGGTAACCTACAGATCATAGGTCTGATCCGTATAATCTTTGTGTCAGGTAAGTCTTCAAGGACTTGTTCTATGGTTCCCATCTACGAGTCGTCGCTCATTTCATGAACTGTAAATGGAATTAATAGAATTTAATGTCCAAATACAGCTGCATTGCACAGTACGAACCATACTCATTATAATAGTCAATAGTTTTCAATCGTAGAACCCAGGTACAATTTCTGAATTCTACCAAGTGTTGAGTGAAATGACGAACCTATCTACGGCTTGTAGGACTACCTATGGACCGTAGACAGGGTTTCTTGGGTCCAGTCTATTCAAATGAAAGGACCTGACCCACAAAATAAAAACCCTTCTTTTTAAATTCATTCCCTATTTCCCTCTTCCCAACTGTTACAACCCCTTAATCAGTTACACCTTTCAAACTTCCCACCCTTTCACATTCATTCCCAACCCCTCAAAATATCACCACCTATTATATAAACTCATTTTCTCCTTTCTCTTTTTCAGTTCTTCCTATTTTCAAAAATTTTCACTCCTCCAAAAGCAAGCCAGTCGCGGGTAAGGGAAATCATTGAATTGATCATTTCTTTCTAGCCTCCTAAGTTGAAAACATACTCACACAACTTCAAGTTTAATTGATAAGGTATGAAGTTCATCCTAACTTATATTCTTCGAACTCAAAGTTTCTACTTGACCTAGGGATTGAAATCGTTTGTTATATGTGCTTAATTTTGTTGAACTTAACCCTTAGGATGAAAGTAGAAGTGAGTGTTGTCGTTTATGTATAAAATATGAACAAAATTACTCTATATTGTGTTCTTGACTTGGGGTTCATTAGTGTTGCAATTTTTTTGGTGATTTAATGATAAGTGTAACCCTATGAATGATGGAATTGCATGAAAATAGGTTGAAATGCATGATATAGATGATGTTAGGATAACTTGATGTTGAAACCATGTGTTGAATAAATTTTGGGTCTGAAAAAGGCTAAACTTAGAGTGTACGACTCGATCTACGGGTTGTAGGATTTCCTACGGACCGTAGATCAGTCCTGTAATCTTGATAGCACAAAATAGTAGCAAAAGTTGGTAATGATGATTTGATGTACAGACCGTAGAAACATTGACAGACCATACTGGTGAACCATCATTCCAACTTCAGAAACTAAAAAGATGATTTTCTTACCTATGATTGGGTCATACGGCCCGTAGAACCTTCTACGGTCCATATGAACCAACCGTAGGTCAAAAAAATAGTGTTTCCTAAAAAAAAATGTTTTCTTTTGGTTTCATTGTTTTATTTCCTTCTTCTCTTGTTTTCCTATGTATGTTTTGGGAACTAATGACTTTTCCACATGTACAGTGCCGCCTAAAAAAGTAAACACTTACAACCGTAGGCGGAAATCAAAATCTGACGGTCGTGAGGCCTAGTGTCGACTTGTTAATGAAAGAACTGACGTAGAGTTGAGCGGGTTTGAGTTCTTTATGGGCACCATAACGGTCTCTCCTACGACACCCCGGGCTACTCGACGGCAAAATAGACAACTTGATATAGCTCTTATGTCAGAGGATAGTACCTCCCAGTCTAAAGAAGAGGGCATAAGGTGTGAGAGAAGGCAGTGGGGGGTCACAACATCACCCATACACAGTCAGGCTCCGGCTCAACCTAAGTTGCAGCATCAGTTTCTAATGCATTTGAGACTGGAGAGGCACATCATTCTCCATCCACCAGCCCAGCTGTACCTATTCGAGATGCCGGTGAGCGAAAGCTATGGTGTGTGGAGGGCGTGTTCCAGATGTCTATCAACATCATCCAGAAAAATGCACAAAACAAACAGCATCGGGCTATTACATAGGAGCCCCCGGTTCTCACGGGAAGCCTCCACACTATACCTTCCTTCCATGAGTTGTTTAAGAAGCAGAGTTCTGAGTCGATGGTAGATGCAATAGCCAAATATAGCCCAAACATGGTTCGAGATTTTATGCATTATACGTGGCCATGGTTGAAAACATGATGCCCCCAAGGGCAAAGGCATTAAATCAACCTCCACTTCTATCCACACTGGTACGGGACATCCCCCTTAATATCTCTGAGGCCAAAGTTTTCCATTTTATTTACGGCTCATCTCATGAGCAGCCAATCAATACGGCTAAGTTTGATTATTGGATTCAGTTGGCCCAGAATAGAGCAGCGATGAGAGATATGGAGTAGAGAGAAATTTTGATACGCTGGGTTGCCGGTTACATTATTCAGAAAGGAGTAGATACTGAGTGGGTCTAGGACCTTATTCTCTCCATCAAGAATTCCACTTTTAACCCCGATGCAAAGTTTTGGTGGTCAATTGTTTGGAACAGATTGTCCCCGACGATGGCAGATAATGAGTTGCATTTGATCAGCCTGTGATAATAGTGTGTTAAATGGATAGACACGAGATAGATTTTTCACATATTATCATTGCTGAAATCCATGAGAGGCCTTTCTAGATGACCACCACACTTCTTTTTCCTTGCTTGATATTCAGGCAATGTAGAGAGGGAACTGTCCTGGTCTACTTTGCTGATAGTTATATTGAGGTTATCAAGACCGTAGATATTGGTCTTATTCCAGATGAGTCAAACCCTACAGCACCATGACGGGTTATTTAGATCGAGATATCACCTTTGGACAAGGCACTTGAATCCAAGCAACTCGATGAGGGCACCATTCCAGCCCCCACTACGGAGCCTGATATGACAGTTCCACCTTCTTCTTCATCCGGCCCAACTAACGAGCACACCACGTGCTCCAACTACTATAGGTATCGCTATGTTTCCCATAACTATAGTCTAGAAATTGGAGACTTAAATGGCGACCCTTTTACAGCACATTAGGCCATGTATGAGGAAGACTGTAGAGGAATCATAGGAGAGGGTAGAAAGGGTTGTTGATGTTAGGATACATGCAGTGCATCATAGGAGTGATACATTCGAGCTTCGGATGCTAAATAGGCCCCATCCTTAGTTGACTGTAGATCTTGCCGCCTTCCAAAAGGAGTTAGCCAAGCTCCAGGCTAACATTGATTCCTTGGCTTCTATAAACTAATTTGTACTAGAGCCTCCCCCCGTGAATTATGGAGGCGATGTTATATTTTCTCTTTTTGGTGAGGATGAGCCTAACCTTGAACCTCTTCGTGTGGCCGGAAAGAACACACTATCTTCTAATCATACTAATGATACAGATGAGGAGTAGAGAGCAAAGAAAAAAGAGCAACAACAGTTTGAGGTAGCTAAGCGCCAATCGAGAGTTGATAAGGAGATGCGTCAACTTAGGTTAGGAGAATTTGTTGTTTGAGCATCAGGTTCAAGGGACACTACTGATGGTGCTCATATGAGTTCTATGGGGGGCACTACTGATGGTGCTCCTCCAGTTATTTTGGAGGGAGTCACTGAGGGCGCCACACATATTGGTATATCGGGTTTGAAGCGACTGGACCCACCAGCATCTTAATTGGTCTTCATCGCTTAAGTGCCACAGGTTTGTCTCACCCAATGTTTTACGTTATTTGTGCATTGAGGGTATTACTCTGTTCTTTAATGTGGGGTGGGGTGAACAAATTATGAAGTGTTAGGGTGAAGTTTGAATTAACCCAACTCACAATCCTTACTTAGGGTTTTCATTCCTGTGTTCTTTTTCCCTAAGGAGCTGTTTAACTTCTGTTGAACTCGCATGTTTAAAATAGTAATGTGTAGAAGTAGACTAGAAATAAAAGCATTATAGCAGAGAGCATGAAAATTGACACCCCTCTAAATGTGCTATATTTGTGTGATTGATAGGTCAAATGTGTAGGATCTTTGTATGACATGATAGGAACCGATTAGAGAACATGACATACGCTATAACATGAACAAGATACATTGATGATTTGATAGTGAAAAAAGGTTACATGTGTGTATGAGGATGTTTGTATATTCATATGGTACGTGCCAATCTAGAACTTTCCCAATTAGTATTGCTAAGATTGTTTAAACTGTGAAATAGGAAAGGATCATAGGACATTGATGAAAATGATTCCACTTAAGCCTAAAAACAACCAACAGAATAAATGAATTGCTCCCTTTGATCCAAATTTTTGAGCCTAAAGAAGAATATTCTTTCAGTTCACCCAATTCACCTTCCCCGAGTAAATTATTAAGCTTTGCTTTGGCGTTGATCCCTCCTTGGACGTTGTGTACCTTAACTCAGGCTAAAATCCTAAGTTGAGGGTGGATACTTCAAAGTTGTTCACCTTGATTTTGGCTCTGGTCCTTCCTGGAACATCGTGCACCTTAACTCATGCTAAAATCTGTGATGGAGCAAAACAAGAAAAGAAAGGGGTATAAAAAGAGTTGTGTAGAGAAAAGAAGAAAAATATGTAAAAATGCATATGAATGGTGTGACTGAACATAAAGGCAAAAAAATGAAGTGCTTAAATAAGAATATGAAGAAAAGTTGAATCAAGCGAGAAAATCAAGTCAAAGTCACACCCTAGCTTCAATGAATAATAAGAAGAAGAGAAAAAGTAATACTATGTCAGGATTGGTTGTAAAAGAGGAAAATAGCCAATGTAATGTAAAGGAGGTCAGAAAAGTCACTTAATATCTAAATACATCTCACCTGACTGTGAGCCTATGTTACAAGCTAAGAAAGTCCTATAATGATCCTAATTTAACGGTTTAAAAAATTAAAGTGTAGAAAATAAGGGCAAGCCTATGGTATTGTGCACAAACTATACTGAATTCAATTCTGAATGTGAGTGTATACAGAGTCCTAAACTATAACCTCGATTCTTTGTGAAAAAATGGAATTCTTTATGGTAAGGGCACAAGTTACATTATCGAAGAGTTGGTATCTTGGTTACTGTTGTTTGTATATGTGAATATGTCTATTAGTAAGTCTATGTCATGAATCGATCCACAGGTGTTGGCCTTTTGACTTAAATGAATGATTGCAATATGCTGAAAATTAATAAGGAGGGTGATTACTGAGAAAATGTCATGTGATTGCATGTGTTTTTGGGTAAGTTTTGCACAAGTGCCGTTTAGAATTTATTGCATCGCTTGAGGACAGGCAATGATTTTACGTTGAGGGTATTAATGTACTGCGGATTTATGGTACTTTTGATGCTTTAAACTTGGAGTTTTGCACGAGTCTTAAGAATTTTGTTAGTAGATGTGATGGTATTTTTCTTTGATTTTGTAATAAATAGGCTTTGGAGCAGTTGGCAATGAAATGTTGCAGCAACAAGGATTTTTGTGTTTTGACTATTTGACCGATGAGTCATAGGATGATCTACGAGCTGTAGGTGTGAATTTTAGGTTGAAGTGCTGAAATTAAAGCTAAGTGTTAAACGACGGAAGCTGAATGACGAGCCATAGTTACTCATCCGAGTTGTACAATTGAAGTCGTAGAAAAGTTTAGTGAAGTTGAGCTCCAGTACTTCAATGACGGTTGAACAGGACAGTCCATACAGAGATCTAGGAGTCGTAGATCATGCCCGTAGAAATTGCTATCCGGAGGAGAGACAAACTAACGATTGACAAAAGATACCTATGAGTCGTAGGAACTCCTACGAGCCGTAGGTACCAACCGTAGATGACACTGGCCAAGCCGAATTTCCTTTGTTTTCCTTTTCCAGCTTTATTTAGGATTTGGTTTCTATAAATATTAGTTGTATTTTTTCATTTTTTTGTTTGTTAGACGTTTTGAGAGACATACTTTTGGCTTTGAGAATAATCAAGCAAACTATTTTGGCATTTCATTCTTGAAGTGTTCGTTTATGAAATATTCTTTTGTTCTTCAATTTAAGATTCCGGATTTCATCTATTCTAATTGTAAGTTCATGATTTATTCTATTAACCCTACTATGAATTATCATCACACAAGTATGAGCAACTAAATCCATAACTAGCGTTGTGGAAACTATAAGTAATTAACAATGTCAAACTAATAATTAAGTAATTCTGGAAAATGTTTATGCATGTATTGCTAATCTCTTCATTTTGAATACTTTTTAACGGTAAGCAATGTTAGAACTCGCATCATTCCTACTTTCCCGACCAAAGAAATATTGAATCTGAAAGGGGTTAAACAACAGAGATTTAGAGTGATAATCTTCTATCTAATAGCCTAACCCAAATAAGTGAGGGCTAATCTGGGGTCAAAGGTAAGGGTTAGTAAATCATATACCCGTAGATTGATCGAGTTGCGTGGTGAAATTCCCTACTTGGACAACCAATCACTTAGGAGATACCTTACTTACCGACTTTGCATGTTAAACACTATGAAAGAGTTACTATTATTAGGATTACTGCGCTAAGAACTTGTGGGGAACACATATACCCTAGTTTCATCTCAAGTTGATATAACAAACTGCAAATTTCATTACTTGTTAACTTATTACTTCAAATAAATCAATCAATTGATGTTACAAAACCCCCATTTTTACAGAAATAAGCTGACTAAAAGTACAATCAATAGTAAATTGGACTAAGTCCAAACCATATTCCTCGTGGATCGACCCTAACCTCAGTTAGATTCTTTATTTGACAACGACCCCTTATACTTCTTTAGGGAGGTGTAATTTAGGCGTATCAAGGGCCATGATATGAGGTTCGATAAACTCACAGCGAGATAAGAGGCCCAGGGCCAAGGGTAACTCTGGTGCACTAGACACCATAAATGATGAGCTTGCTACCTTGCGAGCGAAGGTGACTCAGTTGGAGTCTGTAGATACATCAATGCTATGGGCCGAGGTTCCCGTACAAAATGCACCTACCTTCATGCCCCCACAGATGGCTAGTAGTGAGCTTATTCACATTGTGTAGCCAAAGAAAGCTACTAGTGTTGAGGTTGATGCTGATGAGGATATTGAGAGGGTCGAGGATGATTTGGTCGAGGAGATAGACGATGAGGAGTTGAGGAGAGAGAATCATGGGATTGCACAGACTCTGACAAAGATGCAGGAGACCGAGGGGGTCATTTTTCAGGTGACCCTACAGAGATCCCTTTTGGAGACTTCATCGGTTGGTACTAGTGGAGTCTCTTCAGACTCTGCCACCTCTCTGAGTGTTGAAACGGACATAGATGCCCAAGTTGACTCTTCACTGCAGCCTACAGTGATCCTATGCATTTATGCCCTGGATGATGCTTCACTTCCGGAGACTTCAGATGAGAGTGCTCCACAAGCATAGCCTGTCAAGGAGACCCTTCTATATGAGCCTCCCGAACTTTTATGATTGCATTGTGGAAATTTCTTGATTCTTTTTGGTGGGGTGAGGGCCTTCGAGCCAATATTCCCCTTTTTGCTCGTATTTTGTTACGTTTAGTTTTAGATTATTGTATTAGTTTACTTTTGTGTTTATTATAGTCCTTCTTTTGGTTGATTGCATCTCTTTTATTTATTTCAATCTTTTTTGAGTTTACAACATGTCTTTATTATAGTGTTTTTTCTGTTGAGTGCATCTCTTTTATTTATTTTGTTCTCTCTTGAATTCGCAACCCCCGATGACTTTTGAAAATCATGAAATGCTTCAAGTTTTCATTGATAATGATTTGAGGATCAATTATATTAAATATCAATGACTTGAATAATACTCATGATGAGCATGATGTAAAGTTTATGTGTTGCGAGAATGAAATCAATGTAGTTGCACTTTTGAGCGATCTCTTTGAATCTATTGTTGACTAGCTGTGTTTTGATGTGAGTCTTGCAATAAATATCTCACTTATCTTTTTGATCTTTTCATGATGTACTAAATGACTGTATTTCGAAGTGTCATGTGTGGTGAGGTCTTACTTGAAAGCATGTGTGTGGAGTCCTAGATTTGCCTTATTAGTCCAAATGTTTAAATCTTGGTGAATGTGAGGTGTGATATTTGGAAATAATTAAAAGAGATAACCCAAATGTCCATAATGTTTTGTCACCTTGTGAGGGTGTGCATCAATTTTGGCACTATTTGAACCTAACCCATTTGTTGGCAAAACCAAAAAAAACCTCTTGAAAAAAATTGTCCGTACCTTCTCACCTAAAATCCTTTTTGAAGCATTGTTATGTTGAATAGCCAATTTAGGCCAAAAGCCTAGGTTGGGGGTGTAGAAAGGAAGGAGGAATGAAAGCCATGTTAAGGGAAAGAAAGATGAAATGAGACTTAACTTTGAAATTTGTTACCAAAATAAGGAACCCCTCCTAAAAAGATTCATTGTGATGAAAATGCTTGGGAAAAATTAAAATGAAAAAGAGAAGTGATGAAACAAAGGGGATTCCAAATAAATTGAGTGAAAAGTCCAAGTTTGAGTTCTGAAATTAAAAAAAAAGAGTGAAAAGAACTTGAGAAGAGGTGAAGATGATTGCAACAATACGTTGAAAAGGTAAAGTCATTGATCCAAATTAACCATACCTTAACCCTTAGCCCTATTACAAGCCTAAAAGACCCTTGAGATCTTTCCTAAACTAGGTTGTGTGATGATTGGAAAATATGGGTAAACCTATGGGACAGAGTTTGCATGTGTTTATCTGTTGAGAGAGTAAGAGATGCATTGATTCCTTATTTCTTTGATTGAATTGTTTTGTGAGATAATGGAATCGTTCTTGATATGAGGGCACTTCAATGCATTTATTGAAACATGTTTGTGCATTACAAAAGAAGCTAAAATGAGCTTGAGCTTAGTCATCATTTGAAGGTTTTTGATATGAGTGAGTGTAGCATGTTGTTGAGAGTTGTTTTATTATGTTACTTGCATGTTAGCTCTCATTGAGTACTGTTGTAGAAACCCTTATTGAGCTCATTGTGTTATTGATTTACTTGAGGACAAGAAAAAGTTAAAGTTGGGGGTCTTGATGAGTGGTAAATTTATACTCATTTGAGGTCTAATTAGCTCAATAATAAGTGTCCTCAATGCCTAATTTTTTCCTATTATGATGAAATGTTGATGATTTGCAGCTATGAAAGCAAATGGACAAGGCATGGATTAATGATTGAAAGAATGACCAAAAATGCAAAAAAAAGTGAAAACTAGACATTGTTGATCGCCAATCAAGGAAAGTGGATCCCCTAGTCAGCATGACCTCACCCAAAAGACAGTTCGTAGCACTTGTATCTACCAAAATAGGTCGGTGAACTCCAACAGATACGGAGATGCACCAAATGAGAAAGGACATCTTGCTCAGCGTCATCGAAAGTGACAGTGCAAGAAGAAAAATCGAATGCTCAGAAGGACAACCAAGGTGGTACTCGACAATGTGCCAAATGTGAAAGGCTTAGTCAAATTAGTTTGGCGACTAAGGTTCAAACACCTGAAGCCTAGAGCATGAAAAGGCGAGCTGAAGCACAAGAGACGATTAGCCAAACGAGGTTCGTGAGCCCGACTAATGTCACCAAATGAGAAGTGCATTGGGTTTTGGGCCAAATTTTAGGAAACTATAAATAGAAAAAAAGAGAGAAAAATTAGTGGTCAAATATTTAGAGAGAATTCAAAATCTTAGAGTGAGAGAGCGAACATTTGACCTTTGTGTAGAACACTTTCTATCTTTTGGGGTTTTTCAACTTTGCTCTTGAATTTGATAAATTGAAGTTGAATCCAAAGTGGGTTTACTTGTAATTGCTTAATTTCATGTTCCCATGGCTGCTTTCGTGGAAGGTATAAATTCTTTACTTTTTGTGATGGATGGCTGAAACCCCAAGATCTAGGGGTGAAATTATGGGGTTGGGTATTTAATGTAGTGGGTGTTTGTTATGCTCTGTTTTATTTTCGTTCATACATGAATATTGGCTAATTAGCATGGGGTTAATTTATGGGTTAAGTTTGAAAACTTAATTCCTACTTGTGCTCTCTGGTTGATGCTCGAAAGAGATTTATTAGAGTGGGTAATTAGTTCAATACTAGCAATTTAGGTTTGATGTGTGTAACTTGCTTGAAAATAGAGGTTATGGGTCGGATCTATTTTCCTTATTTCTGCATCAAAAGAGAGAACAAAGTAAGGTATTCGATTGTTTAGCTTGGAATTTAGATAAGATCGAAAGGAGATTCTATGCATAGATGCTTTGAGATCGAAAGATGATTAGCGTCATTGAATATGACCTAGCCTATATGACATCGACTTCCAATCCCCGCACCCCTATATTGCTTTTTAACTCTGAAATTCTCTGAAATTCTAGTTTAATTATGACAATTCATAACAAAATCTTTTGTTTAAATTGGAGGAATCATCCACCCACTTGTTCTTACTATTACAAATGAGAAATTTTAAAATCCAAATTCTTGATAGGAATTCTCAACGATATACCATTCCCTATGGGATTCGACCCCGACTCTTTGTTGGGTTTTTTTACTGACTATAACTGATGTCCCTTTTAACTGGTTTTAAGGAGAACACTTGAGCGTTATTAATAAGGTTAGTTTTTAAAAGGAGAGGAAATAGTTAAGAAGTTTTAACTGTTCAAACCTCTCCTTTTAAAGGAGACCTCTTATTTTCAGGAGTGAAAAAACAATGATAGAACGTGAGAATGGGGAAAACGTGCAAACGTGAGAAGAGAAAATGTGAAAACAGAGAAAAACAAAAGTGTTATCCTCTTTCAAATATTCAATCGACACAATTATAGACACCTAGTTTGTGAACAAGAACAATCTTTGATTCCTTGTGATTCAAAGAGTGATTTGGCGCAACTCATTTTGATAGTGAAATGACCATCAATAATTTCCACTGCAAACATTAAGGTACACACCCTTTTGTTATTTTCCTCTTAAAATTCATTCAAGTGCATAACTAATCCTAACATAAAATAGTACATAAATTTCTCATAACTTATTCATGTATTACTAATGCCTACATAATTTTAACCCATAATCAGTAAACCGCTCAATGACACTAGATAGTGATACATATTATATGGGGTCTTCTGTGTGATAAGCGTCATCAGTAACTACAAGGGCACTGAGTCACAATGAGCGTCATCAATAGTCATAATTGGGAATGGGATGATTGCACAGGTTACAATCGTTTTTGAATAAAGTGCAAAACCATTCAATATTTTGGCAATTTTTACTTTGTGAAATAGATTTGTCATTTAATTTTTGGAAAAATAAGAAAATTATTTTTAAAAGGTGTTTGGAAAAGCTTTTATGAAAAATCAGAATTTTGGTAAGAATTTAAGTTAAATTCTTAAAAAAATGTGAGACACTTAAGAAAATCCAAAAAATGTGGTTCCCAATGAATTTATACATTTTTAGCTAACTGTAAAAAATTCCTTGAAGTTACTTGTGAAATATCACCAAACATGGGTGGTGGTATAATGACCAGTAGGATTGTTTCACCCTTATCCAAAGGTTTTGTATTTGAGACAAGGATATGAAAAAAAAAAAAGTTGGGAGCGCCATCCCCGAATGTGACCTGCAGTGCGTGATATAGCTTTAGTCAGGGCTCCAATACAGGCTACAAACACTAGGTGGGAAACCAAAAGTAATTGTGAAATTTCTTATTTAAATGAGTAGAATTCTTTTATTTATGTCTGAATTATTTTCAAAAGTGAGTAAAGTTATAAAAAATAAAAACATAAGGCAGTCATTAATTAAATAGTGTGCCCAAAAATAGGTATTCTTGCACATTCCCCCCCCCCCACCGTATTGGGTTGAATCCCATAGAGAATGGTATACCGTAGAGAATTCTATTAAAAAATTTGGATTGTAGAATCATTCATTCATAATAGTAAACACTAGTAGGTGGATGATTCCACCAATTTAATCAAAAAGAGTTATTTATCAATTGTCACAATTAAACTAAGATATGGTAAAACTCAATAATTAACAAGCAATCCAGGGGTGCGAGAATTGTAAATCAATGTCACATGGGGTAATTGTGCTACTCAGTAGCGATGAACATTCATGAATATGTTAGGTCATGTTCAATGACGCTAATCTTCTTTCAATCTCATAGCACCATTGCATAGAATCTCTTTTCGGTTTCATCTATATGATATACTAAATAACCCAATACCTTACTCTACTCTCTTTTTTTGATGTAGAATTAGGGTAAATAAATCTGACCCATAACCTCTATTTTCAAGCAAGTTACAGAAATCAAACCTAAATTGCTAGTATTGAACTTATTACCCACTCCAATCAATCTCTTTTGAGCATCGATCATCAGAAGTGGGAGTTTAGTTTGCAACCTTAACCCATAAGTTAACTCTATGCTAATTAGCTCAATTTCATGTATGAACAATAGCAAAACAGAGCATAACACAATACCCACTACATTAAATCAACACCCAACCCCATATTTGCACCCCTAGATCTTGAGGTTTTAGCCATGATTAGAACGTTTCAAACACACCTCATCCAATTCTAGGTGTAAACGATCGTTAATCAGTATAAAACTCATCGAAGAGTTGGGGTCGAAATCACAGGGAGCGGTACGTGTCTAATATTCAGTCATGAAGTACAAACGTGTTCTAAATGGTTATAGAAATAAAAATTATCGAAAAACATACAATTAAATCTAAAAGGGTGACAACTAATGTCAAATGGGGGGTTTGATTTTGCAATGAACAACTGAAATAACAATGAAAATAGGGGAAAATAACAATATGGAGAGGAGTTCTTGGGATGTGATCGATTATAGGATAATTATGCTATATGGGTAATTGAAATCTAATGATGATTTGCTGAAACGCTGTGGGTAGGCTGGACTTTAAATGCAATAGTTTTCTCTCGAACAACTATTACAGCTCAAGTGATTTCTTTCGAACATCAACAAGCTTAACAAGATAACCAACCCACAACCTTAATACATCCACTCTCTCGAGCTAGATTGATAGGATTGGATTTAAGATTCACTCTCTCGAGCTGAACACATAATAACCCAATACCCACAAATCCTTAATCAGAAGCTTTGGTCCCAAAACCTCTTTCTCAAGAAAACTAAGAACTCAAAATTAGAATTGCATTTGCAACTACAATTCATAAATTAAAACTCAGCTAATGCTTAACCCCACATTAAAACAACAATTTCATCATCAAACAACAATACCCATATGATAATTAGACAAATAAACACATTATCACACCCTAAAAATTGGGGTTTTAGCTACACATCATAAAAACAGAAAAATGCTTACCAAATGCATTAGCCATGATCTGGGTAAGAGTATCCAAGCCTTTACAATGATTTCTAAAAATGAAATTCAAAGACTCACATTCCAAATCCTCCAAAATTATAGAATTCTAACTCAAAAATCAAGAGAAAACTCTAAGTCTAGAATGGGAACTGTAATATCTGGGAGAGAACTCCCCAAAATTACATTTAAAATCCAATTTATAGTTTTCCAAAATTAAGCCTGAAAGTCCACTCGGCGGATTAAGTCGCACCTCGCCGAACCGATCGGCGATCCGCCGAGTGTCCTCTTACATCGCTATTTTACATTGGCCTTCGGCACCTCAGGTCCTGTAACATTAAGCGATCCAATTTGATGTCGCAGAACCGATCGATGATCCGCCGACTGCCCATTTCTGTTGTCAACTTGGTTTTTCCCTAAGGCTGGCATGTTGGACCTCTAGGCAAGCTAAAGAGCCACTCGACGGTGCGCCGAGTGGCCTTGGCGATCTCCAGGATTGCTTATTCTTCATTTCTTCAGCTCTTCAGTTTCATTTTGTCCGGTTATGTCCTTGGCTTGCTCTTTGACCTTCCTAGCGGTAAATCAATACTTTAACATCAGTTTGCAACATAAAATAGGCATTTGAGGACAGTTATACTATCAAAACAAAGCCCTAAATGAGTCCAAATCTCGGACTCATCAACACCCCCAATTTAAACTTTTGCTTGTCCTCAAGTAAAATTCACGATCAGTAGTTCAATAAGGATGTCTACAAATATTGTTGCATAAGACTCAACATTAATGCACACAACAAGGTTCAAATTACTCATACGATGATCAATTGTGTACTCAAAGTTTCAAATTGTGACTAACCATCATCAAAAGTACTCAAGCTCACAATGCTTGCTTCAAATGCAAGTTCAAGCTCAACAAAGGTATTCAAATGCCCTCACAACAAAGATGATTCGATATTCACACAAAATTTCTCAAAAATTAAAGGCTCCAGAATCACATATACTCTCACACTCACAAAGATGAACACATGCATGACTCCACCCATAGGCTTGCCCTTATTTTCCAATCAACATTCGTTTCAGCTCACTCAAGATCAAAAAGGTCTTTTTAAGGCTTGTAATGAGGTTGAGTGTAAAGGTATGACAATTTAAGCTTAGTGGCTTCTACCTTCATGAAGTATGGCTTGAAAATCATTTTCTCCTTCTCTTTCTCATTCAAACATGATCATATTCCACCCCATTATTCAACTAGACATGAATCACCGGATACCCCATTTCTTTTGCTATTTTCACAACTTTATTTCACAACTTTTTCTCTTTTTCGGTCTTTTTCTTTTCTTTCTTCTTTTTCATTCCTTTTTCTCATCTTTTTTTTATATGGAAGGGTTCCATTGTTTTCCAAACAATCCAACTCGGGGGAATATTTCACACTTCTTGATTCTCCTTCTTTTTCATCGCATCCCCAACTTAGGCTTTTGGCCTAAGTTGGCTATTCAAACAAACCATTCTTCATGAAAGTTATGGGTGAAGGGTTAAAAAGAGGTCACAATTGTTCAAGTTTCTTCCAAGAAAAGGTTAGGCTCAAAAGGGGCCAAGCAAGGTTCACACTTCTCACAAGGTTGGCCACAAAGAGGTATGTTGTCAAATAGGCTCACTCTTAATTTTTTTTTACCTAAGATCATGTCTATTGCTTGCATCACTCAGTCAACCGTACCAACGGGGAAAATTCTAGGTATCATCAAGCACAATGTTCAAGGTACCTCACCACATAAGACATTTATATAATTATCAACTAAGACTCCACACTTTCTAGCTAGCGTGCAATGTTCATCACAAGAGATTCATTCGACAACCGGGTAGTCACAACAAGATGCTCAAAGTTCACATATTGCATATGTAACTTCGTTTGCCTCATCGTAGCCGTACATTTATTTTTTTCAATTATGAGCACTATTCAAGTCATCGATATTGACCACAACCGACACTCAAATTTATACAAGAATAGCCACAATCATACACAAAAGAGGTGGTAAAATTTTAAAATTTGGGTCATAACCATTTTCCATCAAAATAATGGGCCATAATTCCACAACCAAGATACATAAATAACCCAATAAGCTCAATATTCACAAAATATCCCACAAAAGAAATAGGTAGGCCAACACAGAGAACAACAAAATAATGATCAAGCATTCGATTTCATCCAAATGTGAAGCCGGGGTTCGAAAAACAAACCTTATATGCCGAAAGTTTGTAAAGCTAGGCAAGCAACGAATCCAAAAATCCTCCCTGAGTTATTTATCCAAAACAAACAGCAAATAAACTAGTACAAAAGTAAGAAACTATGCAGTTGTGAAAGTTTGGAAGTTGAAAAGTATGAAATGAGGGAGAATTTTGAATTTAAAATGGTTTGGCCTTAATGACTCTTCATCTTACGTTGCCGACCCACTCGGCGATGCACCGAGTAGAACTTTGGCTCGTCGAGTTTTACAGAACCTTGAGCAAGCTGGGTGGTTCAAACGGTGGTCCAAGTCGGGCTCGCTGACCTATTCAGCGAGACACCGACTTGACTTTTAGCTCGCTTAACTGCCCATTTTCCCTAAATCTCAACTTTTCAACCTACACATTCAACAACCGTTATTCAAACAACATTATTTAAAACTTAAACACTTGGGTTGCCTCCCAAGAAGCACCTTATTTAACATCGTGGCACAACGAGGAGACTCATTTAAAATTCACCTAAACCACCAACTTAAGTTTCATTGACATCGTTCATGTTACCGATGTCATCTTGGTGGAAAAGTTTGCTATCGTTACTTCCGTTTACACTCATCTCGTCCTCTGTTCACAAATACCAACAACAACACAAAACAAGTTAAGTCGGTTCAACTATAACATGAAAAGAATACAATTTAACTTCAATAATAGAATATCAAACAACACCACTCCCCGGCAGCGGCGCCATTTTGATTAGAATGTTTCAAATACACCTCATCCAATTCTAGGTGTAAACGATCGTTAATCAGTATAAAACCCAACGAAGAGTTGGGGTCGAACCCACAGGGAGCGGTACGTGTCTAATGTTCAGTCATGAAGTACAAACATGTTCTAAATGGTTATAGGAATAAAAATTATCGAAAAACATACAATTAAATCTAAAAGGGTGACAACTAATGTCAAATGGGGGGTTTGATTTTGCAATAAACAACTGAAATAACAATGAAAACAGGGGAAAATAACAATATGGAGAGGAGTTCTTGGGATGTGATCGATTATAGGCTAATTATGCTATATGGGTAATTGAAATCTAACGATGATTTGCTGAAATGTTGTGGGTAGGCTGGACTTTAAGTGCAATAGTTTTCTCTCGAACAACTATTACGGCTCAAGTGATTTCTTTCGAACATCAACAAGCTTAACAAGATAACCAACCCACAACCTTAATACATTCACTCTCTCGATCTAGATGGATAGGATTGGATTTAAGATTCACTCTCTCGAGCTGAACCCATAATAACCCAATACCCATAAATCATTAATCAAAAGCTTTGATCCCAAAACGTCTTTCTCAAGCAAGCTAAGAACTCAAAATTAGAATTACATTTGCAACTACAATTCATAAATTAAAAGTCACTAATGATTAAACCCACATTAAAATAGAAATTTCATCATCAAACAACAATACCCATACGATAATTAGAAAAATAAACACATGATCACACCCCACGAATTGGGGTTTTAACTACACATTATAAAAATAGAAAAACGCTTACCAAATGCATTATCCATGATCTGGGTAAGAGTATCCAAGCCTTTACAATGATTTCTAAAAATAAAATTCAAACACCCACTTTGCAAATCCTCCAAATTTATACAATTCCAACTCAAAAATCAAGAGAAAACTCTTAAGTCTAGAATGGAAACTGTAATATCTGGGAGAGAACTCCCCAAAATTATATTTAAAATCCAATTTATAGTTTTCCAAAATTAAGTCTGAAAGTCCACTCGGTGGATTAAGTCGCGCCTCACCGAACTGATCGGTGATCCGCCGAGTGTCTTCTTACATTCTAATGTCCTGCTAATTGTGCTACAAAGAAGAAGAAGAAGAAGAAGAAGAAGAAGAAGAAGAAGGATTCAACCTAGGGTTTCAAGTCAACTATCAATTCCTCCATTGAAGGCTAGCATTTGGATTCAAGGTATGATAGTTTTCATCCATGGATTTCTTCCATCCATGGAGTTCCCAAATTCCTCTGTTTCTAAAGGTAGAATTCCCCAATTGAGTTAGGGTTTTCTTCAATTATCATGGTTCTCTTTATTATTGATATAAATTATTGAATTATGATCTCTTATGCATGAATTGATGAAAAATGATGATTTTATGATGATTTACCCATGAACCCATGTAATCCCCATATTTTCAAGTTATGAATCATATGATGTGAGATTTTGAGTATAAAGCAAGAGTTTTTTGAAATTAAGCATGTATTGCAAGCTTTACACGATTTTATGATGAAATCCATATCTAACCCATATTTTCTAAGCATTGATGACTGAAAGTGGGTTTTGAACCTCAAGAGGTAAATTATGGACTT
This sequence comes from Solanum etuberosum, assembly GCA_029582245.1. Taxonomy (NCBI): domain Eukaryota; kingdom Viridiplantae; phylum Streptophyta; class Magnoliopsida; order Solanales; family Solanaceae; genus Solanum; species Solanum etuberosum. Next base: position 135,007 of record JAJONR010000748.1, read on the forward strand.
ATGGATTTTCTTATGAAATCTATGCAAATGTTTTAAGGATGCTTGAGAGTAAAGTACCAATGATGTTTTTGTTGTTGTGTTGTTGAAAGGATATTCTAGTAAACACATACTAGCATGATTTGAAAAGTTTTCTCACATAATAAGAATTCTTAGGTTGAAAGGCTTTCTCACCTAATTGAATCAAAGATTAATAGCTATTGTGAAAAGATCATGGACGGTGAAAGGTTTTCTCACGCATGTTCTAAGGAGCTATCCTATGATAAGACAAGAGGTGACTACCCATGTCTTTTAAAGATAAGATAAGTCAAGACTTAATAACTACTCCATGGGAATTTATGCTTAGCACCGAGAGGATATTGAGATGGAAGCCCTCACGTCAGTAGAGCCCGGGTTTATAGAAGAAATATCCTTATCCCTTACCTATGTGCCCCCATAGGATGATTTTATCAAGAGACATTAGCTAGTGGATCCACTTAAGCTAGAAGTTCATAGTTCTACCTTGGAAAGTAGGACAACCCTTTTCGGTGTGGGAGACACCGAGGGATCATGTTATAGCTCACATAGTCTCTATGTCGGTTAAGGCTAATTCCCCACCTTAAAAATGAACTAAGGTTACTTCAAGAAGTATCTCACATGAGTTCAAAGGTATTAAATATGATGTTAGCTTGCATTGAACTTGGTTTTATGACTTATGTTTTCTAAACTCTATTAAATATTGTTTTAGCTTGGTCAATTACATGTCATGAAATGAAATGTCCCTTTTAGCATGTTTTAAATATTTTAGCTTTGGTGAGTCCTCATGCTTCGAGGACGGAGTTTATTGTTTCACTTTCTTTCATGTATTTTTCTTTTGGACATGAGGTATGGGCCAGACCCAATTTCATTCTATTGTATTATATGGCTATGATGAGACAAATGTTTTAGACTTCCGCTTTTCTTTTATAAAACAACTGGACTTGGACTACTGTTTTACTCTTATTGTTCTATTTCTTATGTTATGATAGCTAAGTGGCTTGTATGGAGTCCTTCGGTGTTCTATACGCAATGTTACATCTAGGGGGTACCCCTGGGTCGTGACACTTTGTCTATCATTGAGAAAAATCATGCAATCAGGTCAACACTAGGTTAATCAGACTTCACCCACACTAAATTTAACTAAGACCCACTAAATTTAGGGGTTCAATTCAATCATTTAACCAACACACACAATTATATCAATTTCTTGGCAAAAACAACCACAATCAATTCATGGGTACAGTTCAATACAATCAATATGGTACTACCCAACAAAATCAAACAATCACATGCATCAAATGTCTTATAGCACATACACAAAACATGATTTCAAGCTCAAAATGCATAATAGAAATCGAAAACCAATCTCAGCTAGAAGCAAACAACAAAAATAACAGGAGAATTGGGTTGGGTTGACTACTCTAGCAAGCAAATGCACTCCACGCACTCAAAAATTGCACACTAAGGACTCTTAAGAACTCAAACAAGGTATTTCAAGAAAAAGGGAACAAAGGGGCTCAAAGATTTAAAAGGGTTTTCTTTTTGAATTTGAAAAGACCCTTGGACTTTTTATATCAGGCGCACTCAGCGGTCACTATGAACATCGGCGGGTGTGTTTGGTGAATTATCAATTGGAGCTGAAGCTCGTTGAACATGCCTGAACGAACACCAAACCGGAAGACTAATTCGGCAGACCCGATGGAGTTTTCTTAGTATACTTCACCAGATCGCCTTTTGGAGATTAGATCGCCGAAATTGACAGTACACTTTTCAAAATTTTCAACTCAGAAGGCGGTGAAGAAGGAGTCCGCACAACTGCTTTGGCAGATCGGTGTGTTGGTTTTTGCATCCCCTAATGTTCCTTTTTTAACCTTTTAACTTCTTTTCAACCTAACTCACAACACACATTATTGAAAGTAATAAAACAAAAATAAATACTTAAGTTGCCTCCCGATAAGTACCTTATTTAACGTCGTGGCACAACATAGTTCTAATTTCCTTAACATTCATTTTTGGGATTCGGGACGGTGTAACTAGGCAGCGTTCCCTTTTTCCTTGCATTGAGATGAGTGGAGATCTGGCACAATTAGGTCTCCAGTTGCTTGATAGATACCGACTGAGAGGTCACTTTTTGAGATAAAGTGGAGAAGTCATTTTTCAAATCCTTCAACATTTTGTCGGACCCTTCAACATTGTTGAAAATCCTTGTGAGCATTTCCTCGGTTCGATTTCCTTCTAAACCAGCTGGGTCTTTTGGTTGTTGATGATCATGGGGAGGAACATATCTATCGTTTTCAACCTCCCTCTCTCTCAAATTTCAACCTCACCAATCTTTCCAACAATTATCTCGATCCTTGTTTCAACCTTGGTTCCTACCTTGTCGTTGGTTGTTTGGGTGAGAACCCCCCCCCCCCACCCATTAGGTTTCTCAAATATTAAAATTCTTCATTGAATAATGCCTCAAACTTAGCATCATCCGGGTGCTTCCCACTATTAGTTCCAACCGCACTCACTGAAGTCCACCTCCCATGACATGTTTAGACAAAAAATCAAGTTGGGTCATCATTTTGGCCATGTTTTCATCTCGTTCATTGTCCTTCTGGATTTGTTCTTTGCTCATGCTTAATTGTATAGCAAACTCTTTGTCTTCTCTAGTATGCAATGCTCGGTTAACTTTGGTCATGTCATCTAGCAATAAAGAATCCACATCATGTGGTGTCTAATAATATTCCTTGGACTATATCTGATCATTCATACCTTTATTGACTGAACCAAGGCTACAATAGAAATATTGCAGCAGAAAATCATCTGGAACACCATGTGTTGCAAAAGTAGTTTCTTGAACCGCAACCAAGTCTCATGTGAAGGCTCACCTCAATGTGCTTGAAATTTTTGATTGGGGGTTCTAATTTCACCATCTTAGAGGGGGGAAGAATCTCTCCAAGAAAGCTTCATTCAACTCCACCCAAGAAGTGATAGAATTATTAGGCAATTTCACAACCATCTTGTGGCTTCACCTATCAATGAATTTGGTAATAAGCTCAACTTCACGGACTCTTGTGAGATGATCTTGAACACAAACGTCCCACACACCTCCACAAAATTCGTAATATTTTCATTGGTATATATGTGAGCTAAACCCCCCAAACATTCGTCTTAGTTGGAGAAATTGTGGCACTGTTCCGATTACATGAAACACAGCCCTCCCGGCTGTAGGAGGTATCCGGATGGCTCCCCTAGTTTGAACAATATTCACATGCATAAAATTAAAATCACTCATCTTGTCGTTTTGAAAGTAGTGACTATCATTGTCACAATCATGGTCACTCATTGTATTAGACCTGCGAATCAGCCAACAACAACACAAAACAACAATCTACTACAACTAAATTGTAACACCTCGTATGCTAGAACTACCAAAATGCATATTTTCAGCAGTTGCAGGTGTTACCCACGGTTGCCACCCACAGACCGTGGGGTGACCCACGGTCCGTGCTGGTGGTCCGTGGGAGACCACCTGCAACCCTCCCCAGAAAGCTCTGAAAAATTCATCTAAGGCACGACCCACGGCCCAACCCACGGACCGTGGTCCAGGTCTGTGGATCGATGCCCCAATTTCCAGCCCCAGTTATGAAAGACGGCCGACCAACAAGGACCGTCGGTCAATCGACGGTCCGTGGGTCTGGTCCGTCGGTTGGCCCCGACAGCAGTTAAGTCAGGGGTCTTTTGGTCTTTTTCTTATGCGTTGGACCCCTAAACTACGTCGTTTAAACCCTAAACTACGTAGTTTTTGCCAGTTTTAGCCTAGAAACATAACTAGAACTTACCTAAGTCAGATCATTCATCAAAACATAGAAAAATTAGAGCGTAAGAGGAGAAAGAGGTCAAGAACCCTAGTTTAAGAATGCAGAAAGATTCCATCAGTTCCAGCCCAAAAATCGAAAGATTTCTCCGTGAAATTCATCACCAGGTATGTGGGATTTCCCTAGTAGGTTTCTTTCATCCATTAGGTCCCTAGAATTTAGTCAGAATCTTGATTGCCTTGATATTATCTACACCTAGGGTTTCTTGAATGTTAGAAATTGTTGGATTTTAGCTGTTAGAATGATCCAAATCAGATTATCTTGTTGTCGCTCAGTTTCTTGCATGAAATTCAGAACCCTAGCTATGTAGTTCCTTTAGTTCATGAATTACACATGCTAGGCCAGCTATTTCATTTATATACATGCTTCAGTTTATGAATGTCATATTATCAGATACAATTGTTTCTTTCTCAGAGTATGCATGTCAGAACATCGAGCTATCCATGTTTTACATCATTCAGTCATAATGTGTTAATTTCATAATCAATTTTGAGTAGCTTAATACCGAGTGGACTAGGGTTCCATTGTACCCTCATAGTCCCAGAACTACATGCCCCGTAGGTTGTAACTCCCCTCTGTGGGCATCATTTTAGTGATCACGTCAGTCATGCCTCTATACCTTTGACAGGGTATATTGGGTCCTCTCGATGGGGCGTATACATCGGACTCCACATTTAGCTCATGTGGTTTTATGTAGGTTATTAGTAGCTCCCACAGTACAGTCAGATTATAGTGCATTGACCATGTTATCAGTTATAGTTTAGTATTAAGACTCAGCATATCATGTACTTGGTCATTGCATTCAGTTAGCTCAGTATTTAGTATATCTCAGTATTTACATTCAGTTCAGATTATATAATTGCTCTTATTGCTTTGTTCATTTATGATTATTGTTCACCTTTACTCTATCCTGCATGCTCAGTACATTTCAAGTACTGACGCATACTCTGTGCTACATCTTCTCGTGACGTAGGTTCAGGTTCTCATCTTCCAAATCACGCATAGATCGGTTCCCGATCTTCAGTTCAGTAGTATTAGTGGTGAGTCCTCATTCTTCGAGGACGACAGACATGGTTCCTTTGCTTTTATTCTTAGTTTCAGTTTTTCTAGATTTAGCTGGGGGCATGTCCTAGCATTTCTAGTTAGTTAGAGGCTTTATTTCGGACATAGTTAGAATCAGCTTTAGTATTTGAGTTTGACTTTTCAGTTGTTGTTAAACTCTCCACATTTATATATTCAGATGTAGTATCGGTATTCCCCATCATTTCAGATTTATCTTATGATTAGCTTCCGCATAGTGTTTATTGATTCAGTTCTCTTTAAGTATGCTTATATTATGCCAGCAGGGTTAGCTTGGGGTCACTCATGATCCTAGGTCCTATGCTCGCGTCCTGGGGGTAGCTCAGGGAGTGACAAACTTGGTATTAGAGCATTAGGTTTAAGTATCCTAGGATGTCTGAAAAGCCATACTAAGTAGAGTCCTTTTTCATGGGTATGAAGTGCACCACATCTAATGAGAGGGAGGCTACGAAGTGTTTTAGGAAAAACTTCATTTTCTTGTTACTCTTATCGTGCGTAAGGTATAATCTAATTCCTCATTTCTAACTCAACGTAATTTGTTTCAGATCATGCCTCCTCGTAGAGCTAACGCCAGGAATGCAAACGCAGCTCCTCCAGTCCCAGATCAGGAAGTTTCGAAAGCTGAATTCTGGAACGCTATCTAGTTGTTGGCTCAGAGTGTGACCAACCAGAACAATCAGCAGGTTCCAGTTCCGGCAAATGCTAATGTTGGGTCAGCCGCAGCTACAGTTTGGGATTTTGTTAGGATGAATCCTTCTGCATTCTTAGGATCGTAGAATTGTGAGGATCCCTAAAACTTCATATATGAGGTCAAGAAGATCTTTGAAGTGATGCAGGTAACGAGGAATGATCGGGTTGAGTTGGCATCCTATCAGATTAAGGATGTAGCTCATATCTGGTATACTCAGTGGAAAGAGAACAGGGGTAAAGATGCAGTTCCTATCACTTGGGAATGCTTTAGTGAGACCTTTCTGGACAGGTTCTTCCCAAGAAAATTGAGGGAGGCAAAAAATCAGGAGTTCATGAACTTGAGGCAAGGTAACATGTCATTCCAAGAGTATGGACCCAAGTTCACCCAACTCTCCAGGTATGCTCTTCACATGGTTGCCGATTCAAGGTCTCAAATGAACAAGGTTTTGTATGGAGTGTCAGACTTGGTAAAAACAGAGTGCAGAAATGCTATGTTGCTGGAAAATATGAACATCTCTAGGCTTATGACTCATGCTCAGCAGGTTGAGGGACATAAGCTTAAAGAAATAGCTAAGGACAACAAGAAAGCTAGAACATGTAACTATGAGTACTCTCAACAGAAATCGGGTGGTGGAAATCGCTCTCAGTTTCAGAAGAAATCTTCAGCTTCGGTACCTTCATCTGCTAGTGTTCCATCCTCCAGGTTCCGACAGGATCAGAAAGGTAGGGCATCAGGCTCTAAGTCTCAGGGGAGTGTTTCAGGTACCAGAACCTACCCAACTTGTCGTAAGTGTGGTAAGAACCATTTGGGCGAGTGTCTTGCATGAAAGGAAGGATGTTTTGGGTGTGGTCAGTTTGGTCACATGTTGAGAGATTATCCTTCTTCTAAGCAAGGTTAAGGAGGTAATAATGGTAGAGCTCAGTTCACAACTTCAGCAGCACCAGCAGGTCGCCCGACTCAGCAGGGTAACTCATGTGGTACAGGTGGCGGTCAGCGCCAAAACAGGTTGTATGCTCTTCAGGCTCGCCAGGATCAGGAAGATTCTCCTGATGTGGTCACTGGTACGTTACGAGTTTTTAACTTAGATGTTGATGCTTTGTTAGATCCAGGGGCTACTCTTTCCTTTGTAAGTTCCTTATATAGCAGTCAATTTCGATGTTAGTCCAGAAACTCTCTCAGAACCCTTCTCAGTCTCTACTCCAGTCGGTGACCTAGTTAAAGCTAGACAGGTATACAGAAATTGCCCTGTCACAGTCTCTCAGAAAGTCAACTCAGCAGATCTTGTAGAGTTAGAAATGGTAGACTTTGATGTCATTCTAGGCATGGATTGGTTACATTCATATTATGCCTCAGTCGATTGTAGAACTAGGATTGTTCGTTTTCATTTTCCAGGTGAACCAATCTTAGAATGGAAGGGTAGTAGCTTAGCGCCTATGGGTTGATTCATTTCTTACCTTAAGGCCAGAAAGATGATCTCTAAGGGTTATCTCTATCATCTAGTTTGGGTTAAGGATTCAAGCTCCGAAACCCCAACTCTTGAGTTAGTTCCAGTAGTTAATGATTTCCCAGAAGTATTTCCAGAAGATCTTTCCGGAGTTCCTCCCAAAAGGGAAATCGACTTCGGAATTGATCTCCTTCCAGATACCCAGCCTATTTCTATTCCTCTTTAGAGAATGGCTCCAGCAGATCTTAAGAAACTGAAAGAGCAGTTGAAAGACATTCTAGATAAGGGCTTTATCAGACCTTGTATTTCCCCATGGGGTGCACTAGTGTTGTTTGTGAAAAAGAAAGATGGTTCTCTCAGAATGTGCATTGACTATAGGCAGTTGAAAAAAGTCATAATCAAGAATAAGTACCCTATCTACAGGATTGATGACTTGTTGGACCAACTTCAGGGTGCTAGTCATTTCTCAAAGATAGACCTCAGATCCGGTTATCATCAGCTTAGAGTCAGAGATGGTGACATTTAGAAAACAGCCTTCAGAACTTCGTATGGTGATTATGAATTTGTAGTTATGTCCTTTGGACTAACCAATGCTCCTGCAACTTTCATGGACTTGATGAACAGAGTGTTCAAGCAGTATTTGGACTTGTTCGTTATCGTCTTTATTAATGATATCCTCATTTACTCTAGGAATGAGGTAGAACATTCTACTCATTTGAGGATTGTTCTGCAGACTCTCAAAGATCGCCAGTTATTCGCAATGTTTAGCAAATGTGAGTTTTGGTTGCAATATGTTGCTTTCCTTGGTCATATTGTGTCTAGCGAAGGAATCCGATTGGATTCCCAGAAAATAGAAGCAGTGAAACAATGGCCCAGACCTACCTCTCCTACAAATATGAGAAGTTTCTTAGGTCTAGAAGGTTATTACAGAAGGTTCGTGGAAGGATTTTCATCCATAGCCTCTCCATTGACTAAGTTGACTCAGAAAAAGGTTAAGTTTCAGTGGTCAGATGATTGTGAGAAAAGATTTGCAGAACTGAAAACTAGGTTGACTACAGCTCCGATTTTGAATCTACCAGAGGGTTCAGACGGTTATGTTATCTATTATGATGCATCCAGGGTCGGCCTAGATTGTGTGTTGATGTAGCGAGATAAGTTTATAGCGTATTCTTCTAGACAGCTTAAGGTGCATGAGAAGAACTATCCGACTCATGACCTCGAGCTTGGAGTAGTGGTGTTTGCACTTAAGATTTGTAAACATTACTTGTATGGTGTTCACGTAGATGTGTTCACAGACCATGAATGCCTTCAGTGTGTATTCACCCAGAAAGAGTTGAATCTTCGCCATAGGAGATGGCTTGAGTTCCTCAAGGACTACGAGATGAGTTTGCTTTACCATCCTGGTAAGGCCAATGTAGTAGCAGATACCCTTAGCAGACTATCTATGGGTAGTGTAGCACATGTTGATGAAGAAAGAAAAGAACTAGCAAAGGATGTTCACAGGCTTGCTCGCTTGGGAGGTCGCCTTATGAGCATATCAGAAGATAGTGTAACAGTGCAGAATGGGTTAGAATCTTCATTGGTAGTGGAGGTTAAGGAAAAGCAAGACAGTGATCTGATATTGCTTCAACTAAAGGGTGCATTCCACCAGCAGAGAGTTGAGGTATTCTTCCAAGGGGGAGATGGTGTGCTTCGCTATTAGGGTCGATTATGTGTTCCTAAGGTGGGTGAGTTGAGTCAGCACATTCTTGCAGAAGCCCATAACTCCAGGTAATCTATTCATCTAGGTGCCACTAAGATGTACCGTGATCTGCAGGAAGTCTTTTGGTGGAATGGCATGAAGAGGGATATAGCAGGTTTTATGTCTAACTGCCCCAATTGTCAGCAAGTGAAGGTAGAACATCAGAAACCAGGGGGTATGACTCAAGAGATCAACATTCCTACTTGGAAGTGGGAAATGATCAACATGGACTTCATTAAAAATTTACCTCGTACTCGCAGACAGCATGACTCCACTTGGGTGATAGTAGACAGAGTTACTAAGTCGGCACACTTTTTGGCTATTAATACTACAGATTTGGCGGAGGACTACGCCAAGCTTTACATCAATGAGATAGTCAGGTTGCATGGGGTTCCTTTGTCTATCATCTCATATAGAGATCCTCAGTTTACCTCTCATTTCTGGAAGTCATTTCAGAAAGGTTTTGGTACTCAGGTTAATCTTAGCACAGCATTTCATCCGCAGACGGATGGTCAGGCAGAGCGTACTATTCAGACCTTAGAGGACATGTTGAGAGCTTGTGTGATCGACTTCAAGTTTAGTTGGGATAATCACCTTCCTCTTATAGAGTTCGCCTACAATAATAGCTACCATTCCAGCATTCAGATGGCCCCTTATGAGGCATTGTATGGGCGTAGATGTAGATCTCCAATTGGTTGGTTTGAAGTAGGTGAAGCAGCCTTGATAGGACCAGATTCGGTTCATGATGCTATGGAAAAAGTGCAGCTCATTAGAGATAGACTTTAGACAGCCCAGAGTCGTCAGAAGTCTTATGCAGATGTAACGAGAAGGGACTTAGAGTTTCAAGTTGATGATTGGGTTTTCCTGAAAGTGTCACCTATGAAGGGGGTGATGA